>HE670592.1:61628-74790 GCA_000313835.2 Heliconius melpomene melpomene | reverse complement strand
AAAAAAAAAAAAAAAAAAAAAAAACCTTCACTTTATTATTAACACTTTCTACTTAGCAAAGACACTTAAACACTTAGCACTTAAACTAACACTTACTAACACAATATTAATAGTATATATATACAGGGTGGAATTGTCAGCGCCACTTTAAATGAAACCACAGTTTTAACTACTCTATAATACTCTATAAAAAAAGCCTAATATAATTCGGAAAAAAAATAATTCTCAAAAATGAAAAAGTTTTTTTTTTCAAACAAAATGAATAATAAAATTATCGTTTTAAAATAAAACGCCATTTGTAAAGTATAACATAGGCACGCACACACTTACCTGTCAAAGCGGCAACGTCGCATACGTATGTGTGCGTGACACGAAATACAGGTATGGATAAAAATCGTGAAATGAAAAAAAAATCCTACGCCAAGCCGTACCTTGATTATTTTTTTTTAATTTCGGGGATTGAAATATTTTACCCTATATGCAGTTTCAGTAAAAGAAGCGCTGCCTCTTCTACCCTGTATATTAACAAAAGTATTCCATTTATATTTTCTTATCTTCACTCATACCAATATCATAACAACTTCTCTTTATTTAACACAACTTATTCAAATGTACTCGTATTAACATTTCTTTTACTATAAACTCATAATGAATACTACTGCTAACACGTCTGTCAAATATAAAAACACGTGTAAATATAATTCAAATTCAAATTCAAAATATTCTTTATTCAAATAAATTTATAATAAGCACTTTTGAATCGTCAAATGAACATATGAACAAAAAGCTACCACCGGTTCGGAAGGCAATTCTGCTGAGAAGAGCCGGCAAGAAACTCAACAGTTGCTCTTTTCAAAATCAATGGTACAATCTATTACATTAGCTGGCAGCTATCCTGCATTACATTCAATAGACATTAATTCCATACATGTTTATCCTCTAAATATTTTTGAACAGTGTAATACGCTTTACTTGTTAGATTTTTTTTACAGATATTTTAAATTTTAGTAGTGGCAAACTAAGAATACACTGTGGAATTTTATTATATACACGTATGCTCAACCCATAAAAGATTTATTAACTTTATTTCTCGTTCCTATCATAATAAAAAATATATCATATATTTTCAATTGAAATACTGAACTTGTCACAACTTACCTGGTGTAGCGTTTGCCTAGCGATTCTTCAAATTGTTTAGGCAAACTTCTGCCAATCAATCATGAATTTTCACGTACATTCCCCTGAATTCGAGCCTAGGTGATGACAGTATTTTGACATCTGATGTGCTGAATTTTACGTTTGAAACAGTTTCAGATTTCAAATGTCTAACAAAGTCTACTTGAAAAATTTCATTTAAAAATTCTTAGCAAAGCTGAAAAATGTTTTACAATATATAGACAATATTATAAATCTGTATGATTTAGCTTAATATTGGGAAGTGTACAAGGGAACTTAGTGTTAAAACACTTCCGTTTCCCATAAATCAATATAACTCTTATCAAAAAACCGAAATATTCTAACCCATTATTGCAAAACGGTTCTTAATCCTTTCAGCTCGATGAAAATAGCTGAACTTAAAGATATCCTGCTTGAAAATATAAACCAATAAACAAGACTTGCGACCGCAACAAAGCTTCAGCTTTCTAATTTCGTCTCGAAAGGATTTTTCCCGATAGCAGTAATAAAATTCCACAATCCGCTAACACTCATTACGGGTTCCGTGGGCGGGGACCATAAAGGCAAGAACTTAATTAACATCCCCAGAATTTTATTCAACATTTATTTGGGCGTGAATTTGGTTTGGCTATAAAAATAAACAACGAAAGGCACCAGGTGAATAACCAAGCTAGTCACGTGCACACACACGGAGAGTAAAATGAGAATGCCAGTACTGTTTACTAAGCGAGCTTTTATTTTTAAAAGTATGGAATGCTCCGGATCAATATTTACTAACACTGACTGTAGAATGTATAGGAGTTTAAAGTGCGTCTGTATACGCAACAACGTAGGTTTTATAAAATTTGCTATTTTCATTTGTGAAAAAAAGAAAGTGATGTCGATCATGGTGTCGTCAAAACGTAAAGGATATCCTCAAATGTCATTTGAATCCATACCAAATTTGCATATAATATTACTTATAGAACCTTAGGATTATTTAAAAAACCAGTCGAGGGCGAGTCGAAATCATCCACCGAGGGTTTTGTACCAATTTTAGGATTGTAATTTTAGGAGCTTGACAAACTAAGGTTTACAGATGATGAACTCATTTTGAATGAACCATGTAGGTACAACTATAAGCTTCTAATATTTTTTATGTGTAATCTATATGAATATAGCAAAGAGGAAGAGTTCACAGAGTGTACTAACACTAGGTTCCCAGATTCCCTCTGCCTATAGCAAGCAAACCTGCGAATCAAAAGTAGTATTTAATATACCACCACGATTAAACGTGTGAATATAAACCCAAATTCACAATTTACTATACTGTAAATGCGTCACATTTCATTCACAGACGGACAATGGCCACCGCAAAGTGACGCTCTTTCAATTAAACTACCGGGCTTTTCAAATAAATCTATGATTAACTTCCCGTGGCAGCATCATCCGCTTATAGGGTTGCCAGGGTCTGTAAATGGAAGATCACCCAACTGATACATTTTATTTATTTTTAGAAGCTATGTTAATCAAAACGATTTTTTTAAACAAAACAAAAACCAATACCAATTACATTTAAAGTAATATCGTTAAATATTTGATTTGCCGTATATATTTGACTGCCGTATCATATTTGACTATAAATGTGAGGGTTGTGGGTTATATTCACCCTCGGGGGAATTCCTTTACTTAACACGCAAGGTCTTGTGAATTTGGCAGAATTTGGGGCACAAAGTGTTTAAGATAAAGTTCCCTCTGCATACCATAAACTCGTGGCATTAACTGTATATATATATTATAAATTATTCGAAAAATATGCAACCCTAAATATGTGAAACTTTCGTTACGAATTCGTCTATTAAAATTTAATTTGTACTGAAATTATTTTGAGGTGCGCCCTGTGTGTGTACTCGAATGATTTATTTAAATTACTTTTGATTGAATTTTGTTTTAATTATAATGTGATTTAAAAATAATTTATAATATTGTTCCAATTTGAGCGAACTTTTATTCATTATTATTAATTGCTAGCAATGCGCCCGCAGCAGGGTAGGCGGCGGAAACCTAGCATTAGACATCCCATTCTCCACTTTCTGCCGAATTCTGGAGGCATTGCGTGTTGAGTGGCAGAACTCAACGCCGCGCTTTGCCTCGACACCAGAGCGAAGAAATGGAAATATAAACTTAAATAAATATTTCACGAGTTTGGATCGAACCCACAACCGTCGCGTTACAGTCACACTTTGTGCCGCTGTACCACTAGTGGCCATTTTCAGAATTCGGTGTAAGTATAACAACGGAGTATCTCAGCACTAGGATCCCTCCGCCTATCCTGCTTGAGTGACGGAATACAGCGTATCGCTTAAAAAAGCAGTACAACCAAAAAACTAAATTGAATTCTTCTCCCAATTCCACTATAACATACTGGAAGGTACTACAGGTACTGAGGTACTCTAAGCAATCACAGTGAGATGAAACTTTCAAACTATCCAAACTATTCAGTGTTCATATTGGAATCAAATCAAATAGGGTCAGATAGACTCGCGGTGGTGGCTCTCACGCGTCCGGGCACTCGTAAATTGGATTACGTGAAGGACTAAATGCTGGCCGACAAATTGCTTGTGTCGATTTAATAATCAAACTGTTATGGTTTGAAGGAATATTTTTTCGTATTGTTTTTGGTGGTTTTTTTTAGGATTTTTTATTGTTTATTTTTTCCATTATTATTTAGTTGTGATGATTATCAAATTCAATCAAATATTCTTAGAGATTTTTCATTTTTAATATAAGTGCTTAATGAATATTGTTTCCATTTAAAATACAGTATCCTTTTACAAAAATAAAACAAAATATTAATTTATGCCAAATTTTCAGTATGAGTGTAATTTAAACTAGTTTATTTAACGCTGACCACAAGGACGCTTAAATTCCGGTAATTATAACGACTACAAGTGGAGGATTTTTTAAGTGAAAGATAAAGTAAAATAACATTATAATTTTATTATAATTGACTTTATTACAATAATTATAACTTACCAAAACAAATACTTGTAGCGCAGATGTAAACTGGACCGGTTAGCAGGGTGATCGTGGGTTCTATTTTCCCAAAAATGCATTGCATCACCTAACAAAACACGAAGGCCTTTACAATTTTTTAATACCTGAAATCAGCTTCATGCATATAGCAGGATAGGCCAAGGGAACCCAATGTTAAGACATTCTGTTTCCCATCATTTATTCATCCCCACCCATATTTGATATGCGCCAAGATAAAACTTACTCTATTAAAAAACTCCAAAAAATTATAATTTTTGCATACAAAATTTAATACAATATGATAGCGATAAATCTTAAAACGCTAAGCTGTGATTATACGGCATTTAGAGAGGGTTTATCCTAAATACCCACGTCCAACCCTCATGTAACATAATTGGATATGATTCCCCACATTTTTTACTTTGCAAGTGAGTACAAAAAATTAAATCTAACACAAACAGCCTAACGATGCCAAATGAAGCTTTTGCATAACAATTTGAGTCTCCATTAAAATATCCAAGCCTTCCTTCTCGTTTGTATATACTTCCATATGGTTCTACCAGTAGATTAAATAAGTGTTTTAAAATAATTTTATTGTCATACAAAATTATATCTTAACATAAGGTGATAAATTTTAATTTTACTATACTCTATACTAAAGTGGACGCAAGCGAGTCTTTCTGTTGCCTCAAACGAAAATCTAACACCTTTAAATTACCCAAAATCCCTTTTAATTTCGAGGAAGGCACGTTCCTTTTACGCTGGCGTTCCCTGGTTTTATAAGGAAGATTAATATTTTAACGCTACGCTAGTGAAGTTTAAACTGACAGTTTAAGCGTCGTATCTGACAACAATGCTGCTTTAACAGACAAGAAGGCGGCTTGGCTTGATGGTTTAGCAAACTAGTATAATTATTTATTATTAAATGTATTTACTATAATATTTTATAGTTCATTAGTTCAAAAGTAATTAAAAAATATATAATTTATAAAAAAATATTAGCACTTCATAATAATTATCGAACCTGTCGCGCTTAGGTTGCGAGTTCGATTCCCACTTTTAGGAATTAAATATTCAATATTTTCAACCCCGCCATGTGCGGGATACGGCGTGAGGTTATTAAATAATGTAATTCTTTCCTTTATTTTTAGTGTATAAATTTTTAATGGTTAAGAATTGTAAGATTTATTCTACAGAGATTTTAACAACAAAAATTATCAAAATTGTATGAGTATATACAGCGGTAGGATAAATAATATCAAAGTAGACTTAATTTTATATTTGTACTGAATTCATAATGTAGCACAATATTTCTACAGAAATATGTTAGCCACAGCGGAACAAGTATCTAATAGCCTTAATATACAATTTCAAGAAATCTAAATGATGTTAACTTTTAAATAAAACAAAAATTTAGGAAAAAAAAACTTTATTTTTTAAAAAACAAACGTACCCATAAGTACAATAAATTCTAATATACACAATGAGAATAACAAAATCGCGGGCATGCGAGCCAGCAGCCGTTTAGATAAAATATTTCAAGACATCCACATTTGTTCTGTTCAAGTGTCTTTCACATAAAAATTCTCACATAATTACAACTTATGAAAAATATTAAAATCCATACATTATACGTTATAATGTAATTTAATAAAATGTTATATTTAATTTTTCAACCACACTTGAAACAGCGACACAATTTTGATAGTTAAACAAAGCTTATCACTAACTGGAGTTTAACTGATGAACCGATAGATAACTACTGAAAATGGCAGTAGTTAGGCTATGTAACTGTTATATTATATACATTCACATTATAATGAATTACATATTTTCTATCTATACAGGGTGTATGATTTAATAGAAAAAGTTTTAAAAGCGAACTATGTACAAGACAATTAGTATTTTTAAATGGCTGATATGTGAACGATTTCTAGCTACCGATTGGTTTTTGTGAAGCATATAATTTAAAAATATGAAATTTGTATAATCAACAGTCATTATATCGTAAACTATCGATAATAATATGATTGTGACAAACACAAGGTAAATAAAACTAGGTCAGCTATATTAAATAAGTCGACTAAAATTGAATACTTTATACTGGCATAAAGTAACACTGGCATTTTAAATGATAGCCAAGTAAAAGTTTTTGGGTTAGAATAACTTTTTTGCTAACAAAAATATTTATGTTCTAACTTGAAATTTTAGTTTTCTAGTGCTCCTCTGAGATAACGTGTAAGTTAGATACCTTGTAAGGTTTAAGTTTTAAACAAACTTGGTAGGTTATGATAGCAACCGCTAGTGCCCTCATATTATCATGTAGTTAGAAATCGTCGAAACAAAATAAAAATTTATATTGTCGTTATGTTCCACGAGGATCTTTTTAGAAACATCTGTATTATCTACTTTAATATTATTTACAGTCTTCAAAAATTGTTTATATATAAATATATCGTCGACGATTCATAAAAAAGCGAATCCATCATCAACATGAGCTTTCTAGTGGAGTTATAATCTCTCTCTCTCTCTCTCTCTCTCTTTAATGAACTCTTAAGATCACATCCAATTTAAAGGAACAGTTCAGAAATATTTCATTCAGCTTTCGTATAAATCGTGACGATACCAAACATAAAATACAAACCAATACGTCTATAAAGAATTTCTAGTGTTATTTATATCTTCGATGTTGTTCAGGAAGCGTATTTTGTCAGATACGCGGTATCTGTTGAAGAAAAACATGAGAGTTATTTCATATGGAATGAATTATGTAAATGTCGGAAGGAATCCTTTGAGAGCTGAATATGTCGTGTTATTTAAATTACAACTTACTTTGAGCGTTTTTTTCTTTTCACCGTGTTCACTGGCGTCGCTTCAATACATAAGACGATCAGCCTGGTACTGCAAGGGTATCTGTGTAACGAAATAAATATGTAAATAAATATTATATAAATATGTTATTTTTAGATAGAACTCGCAAAGATATAAATAACAAGACATAGAGCCAGTTTAACCACAGGCTTCTCCCGTGTAGGCTTATATATCAGATAAGCTATAATTTTTAGTTTCACAAATTTTTAATAGCAATATCTAGTAGAGATAGAATCGCTTAATATATTTAAATGTCTGAAATAGTCGTTATCTGAAAGTTTTAGAGCATAAATAAATTTATTATTTTTGCTTATGATTATTTAAAATATAATGGACTCTATAAAAAAATCATAATTGTTTTCAAATGACAATAATTTACAATGTCAGGGATTTTGATGGTGAAATAGAAAAAAGTTATGAGCAACCTTTATCTGTGAGATACTATTAATTTTATTATATTACTATCTGAAACTTTATTCGTAACTGGCCCTGACTCTATTTGCTATAAATAGTGTTTTTAAATATATCTGTAAACTTTGAATAGGTACTGTTAAAAGCTCCTTAAATTAAGAATAAATATAAAAAATGGGGAACGCTTAACACTAGATTTCCTTTGCCTACTCTGCTGCGTGAAGTTGATTTTTTTAAATAAAAACATGATATATCGTTATTACCATAATTCATTATATTAATATCAGTACCTGTATAAAAAACAAGATGCTTAAAAATAAATTAATTAATCCATAGCAACAAATTTCGAAACTATTGCATTTAAACATGGAAAATCACGAATTTTATTCAGATTAAAATATAAATATAAATGTTCAGCATAGCGTTCTTGAATTAAGAAATAAGAGTGATATTTTCGAGAGAAAATATTGTTTCAATCTCAACTGTGGTAAATATCAGATGACCCAAATAGGTACGAGGTCGCACAACTCTCTGGATATTTTTCTGTTATATAAGTGAAGTCAATAAAGCTTGTGGTTTTTGATCGGTTGGAGTGCATCGTAGAGGCGAGATCATCTTATAGACAGACAGAGTACGACGTTTTATTAATATCCTTTATTTTCTTGTTTTCATTTCACGCGTTTTCCCATTTAGGGTAGACAGAAGGAAACTAGTGTTCTCCGTTTCTCACTTTTCGGCAAAGAGAACCTGAGAGCCTAGTGTTGAGACACTCACACCCATAAAGACACTACTGTTTCCCACATTCCCCCGAATTCTGGAGGTATTATGCGTGAGTGACGACTCAACGAATGTCATTGTCATGTCAATTTCTTGAGAGGGAATCGAACCCACTATCTGCCACGTTTACACGCACGATATTGTCCCCGTGCTAGAACTAGCCTTCTTTGTAGTACTTTTTATATATATTTCAAAATTAATCAAAACTAATAATTCTATACATATCCATACCTCCATACCTATATTATAAATTCGAAAGTAACTCTGTCTGTCTGTCTTTTACGCAATAAGGGCCAAACCGCTAATTTAATTGTGATAAAATACTCATACAGAGATACTTTAGGGTCTCGGGATGAACATAGGATACTTTTTTCTCATATTTGTAATATTTTCGATATATACCAATTTGACATGCAATTTATTCCGCCATGTTAATAACAACTGTCGTTGCTAGGCAACGATTTGCAAAGTCTGTTGTTAGAAAACGTCACGCATCTCTCTATTGAAAACTGAAAATAATTTCATAAATATATTTAATAAATATTCGTATAGTTCAAGCGGGCGTAGCCGCGTACGGGTCCACTAGTAATTTTATAAATATATGGCTTACAATTTTAATCAAAAAAAAATATTACGTAAATAGCAATGCAACATACTCGTATAGCACATGTGATACAAAGCTAATATTTCAGTTCGCACACACGTTTCAGACGGCTTGTTGGACTGCAACAAGGTGGCGAGGTGTAATTTCCCAAGATTTCCCACTATATCACGCTTTACAGACTTGGATCGGATCGTTGCTGGCTTAGCGTTGAGTGGTACAATTATTTGTGAATTTGTATTTATGGTTTTGTGAAAATATGCATATTTTATGATGATTTGAAATTTATATGTTAGATGTAGATTCGATTTTCATTCAGGATTTTTTCTTTTTAATTTTAATTTTAAGAAGAAATAAAAATATTAAACATTTTATTTCCACGAGTGGGAATTAAACCCACACAATGGGACGTTTGGCATCACATGCTTATGTTTCTTCGTCATGCCTGGCCTAATTCTATATATAATATATTTATTATTACATATTTATTATTATTTAAATGTTTATTTTGTTTTCGCATCAAAGATATAACACTACAAATTTTTAACCTATTTTTAAAAAAATGGACCATCACTTACGTTTCTTGATCAAGCAGCTTGTTAGATCGCAGTGACGACGCAAGTCCAAACTTCCCAGGATTGCTGCTGTGCCACGCGTCGCAAAACGCGTCCATTGCTGGCTCACCCGTGGAACTGGCTCCGTGCCAGACAGCTTTGGTTGGCCTTAGAAAGTAAATTATATCATAGTAAAGCTTGCGGAAAGATTATGTGGCTATCTCGTTCTATTCGAACTAATGGTACGGTAGTAGGTCATACTATGTTAAAAAAACATATTATATTAAAAATATCAATCGACTAGATGAAAAGAGAGTATATTATTATGCAAGTAAGATCTCTATTAAATATTATTAGCCTGGCTTTACTAACAAAATGTTCATAATAATAATTACAAAAATATCGATATACTATATTGAAGGAATATTTCACTAAATTAGAACTGGTATTAGTTTTAAGTATTTTAATGTCTAATACGTTTATTAAAAAAATATATGTAAAGGTTATATAAGAGCTTTGACCAATTATATTTGTTTAGAGAATTTTAATTTGAATATAATAAATTGGATAGTTTTTTTACCCGTCACGCTATATCCCGCACACGGCAGGGTATACCTCTGTATACCCTGCCGTGTGCGGGATATCTTAACACTATGTTCCCTCTGGAACATAGTGTTAAGACATTCCTTTGCTCATTTTCCACTGAATTCAATAGGCATCGTGTGTTGAGTAGTAGAACTCAACACCAAGCTTTGGCTCTGGCAACATCAGAGGGAAGAAAATGGAAATATTAAATATATAATTTCCCCGAGTTTTCAGTTACATTTCGTACACTCATATAAAGTACGTACAATATTAACTAAATATATTTTCCATAAGATATAACAAGTTGTATCTTTAGAAAATATAACAAAGCTTTATTAAAAAGAAACTTGTTCCAAAGTCTATATGATATAATGAGCGGCTTTAGCTTACAGTTTTACAAGTCAACTTAAACAAGCTTAGTATAAGCAAATTAGTTCTTTAAGTACCAACTCGTGAATACATTTTATCAATAACCAACATTGGAAAATGAGGTTACTTAATTATATTTATTATTGTATTAGCTATTTACTTTTCAGTTTCTAAGAATTATTCTTGGATTCAAACAATTATTATTTCTTTCTTCAAACAAAATTGAAAAATGTTAATTATGAAGAATCTGTTCTTTTATTGTTTTCTTGTTCAAGTAGTTTTAATAAATTTCCAACGACAAGACAAGTAAATAACAAACATTCAAAGTTTCAATAGTTAGCTTATTTTCTATGATTAAAGAAAATTATTAGATTCATCTAAGATTTTAGAATAGGCTGTCGTGGCATAGCACCAAAAGTTTGGTTGTAAACTGGGTGTGGGTTCGATTCCCATTCAGAGGATTAGATTAGAGTTCTGGCTCTGGTAACAAAAAACGCAGCGTTGTGTTCCGCCACTATTAACACAATGTCTCTAAAATAGGGAGTCTAATGTTGGAAATAACGACGATGCGGGGTGAAGCCAAAAAAGTTTAAAATTTACTTATTATTTATGAGATTTTTTTCGTATTATTTTTCATTAATTATTTAATCTTCTTTATATCAGAAAATTTAAATAGGAAGAGTGATAATTAGTATATAAATAAAAAAATGGTCTACTTACCAATCGGAATCTGTTAGCACATTCTTTCCGTTAAAGCTGTATATTTTGGGTGCATGTGTGAACAAAGCTCCGGAACCATCAAACATTTCACTCCAAGAGTTAAAGAGGATGTCGCCTCGTGTATTAACAACTGGCAGTCTTGGATCCACCCATCTTACTATTGAAGCTAGGTTTTGTACCCTGTATAAAATTAAAAAAAATTAAGTCCCAATATATATTTTTTCAGCTTCAATACCTAAACCTATAGCACCCACATACCTATAGCAGAGTGGGCAGGGGGATCCCAGCGTTAAGACACTGTATCTCCCATTTTGTGTTGATGGTTGTGGGTTTGATTCCCATCGAGGGGAATGGATGGATGAAATTGAACTTCTATTAATTTTTTTCTATTTCTTTGCGGTAGACAAATAGCGTACCCTGCTTTTTAACACTCTTATATTGTATGTGGATGACAATTTGAATGCGATATTTACAGTTTTAAATCACAAGTTTTATTTATATAAAAAAAAATATTGAATATTGCTATATAATATAATCATTGAAGGAAGCACTTTTCCAAAAAGTAAAAGTCCCGCGGGGCAACAAAGCATTGAAATGAATTGTACATGAAAATTCTCTTAGTATGTGAGAAATATTAGTATAGTATATATAGGTATATTGATTCATTCATATTAGTATTATCCTTTATTTTTCAGCTTAGGCATAGTAGGGTGGGCAGAAATAACTTTCTGTCAAGACATTCCGCTGTTGAGAGGTGGAATTCCACACCATATTTTTCACTATTCAATCCCCTCTAATGGGGATCGAACCCATAATCATTGTTTACAGTCAGATACCGCCCATTGTAAAAAATATGAAATTAAATCGTATATCTAGGAAAACAGAAACCTCACGTTCCACAAATTTCCTGTTTTTTATAAGCATAGGATACTAAAAACGAACTAGAAAGCTTTCCAACTTGAATTATTTCAAAGAAACGTGCTTTGTCACCATGAAGCCTAAGTTATTGTAAGTCCTTTTAAGTAAAAACTTCTGTGAACCGAATAAATATTTTTTTCAACACGCCTGTACTTACAATTACTTTATCGAAACAGCTTCGAGTCCGAATTATTTGTTTGCCTTTCTCTATGTATTCCTACTACTTCGTTTTAGTAGATAGTACTGAAATATTGAATGGCCAAAGATAAGTATTTTCGGTATTTCTGTTCGGTTGATAATACTATCTAGTAAATATAAATATATGACCATATTTTTTAATCTGTGCATTGTTTTTAGAATATGTTATATGAGAGACGAAAATAATGACAGTATTAATTAAATGGCTTATCTTGTATCAGATTTATAGGACACAGATTGAATATATATAAATTAAAAGCCAAAAAAATATTTTAGAAAAAGCTTTTATTTAAACGCTCTAAAAATAAAATTTGTCTTTTAAACTATCAACTCATAACCTCATTGTACACAATTTATATGATCACAAAAGCTTGTCGCGCGATTTACTTGTGTAACTAAACTAGTACTAATTTAATTATGTAAAATCTGCTAAGTGTACATTTTTAAAGTTTCAATTTAATTAAATATTGATTAACGCGAATCTTCTTCAAAATTGGGCTCAAAGATTTCACCCGAACCCACACACATACATTCCAAGTTAAGTAAAAGCTTTAAAAAAAACTGAATAACGATTGATTTTAAAAATCTCTAAATAAATTATTTATTTTCACATAGTAGAAGGAAACAGTTATATTAATTTACTAATATCGTTAATCGTCGTTACAACTTCAGGTTGAAACTGACCTAAGCCAAAAATTTTCATATAGAAGGAAATCAGTCCATTGTCACAAAGAGACGATAGGGTGATAGAGACACTGATCCGAAAACTTAAGGAAGGCGTTCTGCATAAGCCAGGCCAAATCTAAAATTCCACACCTATATACATAATAATTATACAAAAGACTATAATAATTATACAAAAGACTCTAATAATTATAATTTTTATTCTAATAATTTCTCTAATAATTATAATATATATTTTTAAAATTTAAAAAAAAAAAAAAAAAAAAAAAAAAAAAAANAAAAA
>HE670592.1:35052-53198 GCA_000313835.2 Heliconius melpomene melpomene | reverse complement strand
GCCTGAGATGATATGGCCACGTTACGCGCCGGTCTAAGAACTAAGTCGGATGCAAGTGCCTTGCTATATCAGTTCCTGGAGTGAGACCTCCTGGACGCCCAAGGAAGCGCTGGTTGGATGTCGTGATGCCGGATATGAGAGCCAATGGTCTAACCACTGAGGACGCTAAAGACCGCGTAAAGTGGAGTAGGTTGAGTAGGAAGGCAGACCCTGGCAATAGCCGGGATTAATGCCAAGAGGATTCTTCCTCCTGGCATTTCAACCTTCAACCTTCTGGTTTCTCACACTAGATGTCATATTATTTTTCTAATTATTCTCGGCAAGCTCTTTCATTTGATACCCGTATTGCAGATGTGCATAAATAATAACTATTCCGCCATCTTAGATGTTCCGCCATATTGGATTTAGAAAAATGTCACATTTTTCGAGTTACTCTCAGCGAGCCCTTTCAATAGATATTCATATTATTGTACAAGTAGACTAAAATTACCTATTTGGCTATCTTGGATGGTCCGCCATATTGGATTGAGAATGACGTTAGATTATTTTTCGAGTTGCTCTCAATGAGCCCTTTCATTTGATATCCATATTGCAGAATTGCAAAAATAATAACTATTCGTACATCTTGGATGGTCCCCCATATTGGATTTAGAATGACGTCACATTATTTCCCAAGTTGCTCTCAAGAAGCCCTTTCATTTGATATCCATATTATAGAAGTGCATTAAATATAACTATTCCGCCATCTTGGATGGTCCGCTTTATTAGATTTAGAATGACGTCACATCATTTTTCAAGTTGCTCTCAAGAAGCCCTTTCATTTGATACCCGTAATATACAAGTGCATCAAAAATAACTATTCTGTTACTTTGGATGGTTCGCCATATTGGATTCAGAATGACGTTACACTATTTTTCCAGTTACTCTCAACAAGCCCTTTCATTTGATTCCCATATTATAGAAGTTCATGAAATATAACTATTCCGCCATCCTGGATGGTCCGCCATATTGTATTTAGAATGAAGTCACAAACCTTATCGTGCATTGTCATCCAAACCAATCGTGTATACAAAATTTCAGCTCAATCGTACGAACATACCTTTCATTATATGAAAGCACAAAAAACTTGAATCGGCACGATTCTATTGGATTTCAAGTGATGTCACATATTTTTCTAATAGTTCTCGGCAAGATCTTTCATTTGATACCCATATTGCAGAAGTGCATAAATAATAACTATTCCGCCATCTTAGATGTTCCGCCATATTGGATTTAGTATAACGTCACATTATTTTTAGAGTTACGGTCAACGACCCATTTCATTTAATATCTATATTGTAGAAGTAGACCAAATAGATACTCGGCTATCTTCAATATCCTCCTTATGGGATTTAGAGTGACATCACATTATTTTTCAAGTTGCTCTCAACGAGCTCTTTCATTTGATACCCATATTGTAGAAGTACATTAAAAATAACAATTCCGCCATCTTGCCTGGTCCGCCATATTACATTTAGAGTGACGTCACACATTTTATCGTGCATTGTCATCCAAAGTAAACGTGTATACAAAATTTCAGCTCAATCGGTTGACGATATCTACTTCAAAATTGAGCTCTAAGATTTCACCCGAACCCACATACATACATTGCAAGTTAAATAAAAGCTTTTAATAAAAAAATATCAGCTTTTACTCGCAAACGAAAACGAAAAACCAAAGTAGCCATAATCATAATAAACCACGCGGGTGATACGCGCTAACGAAATAACAATTTAATTACAAAGTGCCTTATATATGTGAAAAAATATAATAATTTGAACGTTTACGAGAACAATATATCATGTACGAGTAATTTTATATTTACTTTTATATTTACTTTCGTAGGATAATTTATCATACTTTACAAGAAAACTACAAGTTAAGTTTAAAGAGTTTTTAATGGTTCTTTCGAAACAGCACTTTATAATACAAGGAGTTGAATTTTGAGAGTTCGTTCAATTTGTACGTAGCACTAGGAGAATACAGAAATAGAGAGACAGGAGGCATTCAATCAATTACCTGTCGCGTTAACAGTCGCACGCTTGTAGGAGTGCGAGACGTTGAGGGTGACCTTCTAAAAATATCACGCAATGCATCCTATTCGTCATCAGCCTTTACCTTAGATAGATTATTGGTAACGAGAAACTGTAGGATCTGTGAGCTCCGAGACGCCAATCAGCCTCCAAATAAAGCACCGCGAGTAGACTTAGATCACACACTCTAAAGGAGCCCCCGATTACATTCCAAGACAAGCTTTGGAATGGACACAAATTGTGTAAATGGGAATTAAATTCTCATTTGGTCGCTGTGGTGTGCACGCGGCGTTGAGTTCCGCTACTCAACGCGCAATGTTCACAGAATTTAGGGTAAAATGGTAAACTAAGTGTTAGCTGTGTGTTAGCAATTGCTACGAAATGTCATCAAAAATATTTTTACTTGATAAGTATAAATCCCAGGAAATATTAACAACAAATAACATCAAAATGTGTATTTCCATATAAATTCATATAAAGTGAAGGACGGAAGGGACGCCACTCGACGTCTATACAATGCAGTCAACTCGACAACCTACATATTATGAAAGCAAAACAAACGTTACAAAGCGACAAAGAAACACGTTTATGTGGTTTTTTTTATTTTTTTAACTTCACACTTTCTCTCGAGTAGGGTGGATCGGAGGAATCTAGTGTTAAAACATTTCCTTATCCACTTTCTAGCCGAATTCAAAACATTACGTGATGACGGGCTAAGACCGCAATTTTATTATAGACTGAGATCTCAGGGCCAAAAGCAAAGCTGGAATTTAAAGAATTAATAGTCAAATATGTATTGTGTTCAGACTAATATCAAAACCGACTAAACCGTTTTAAATACAGTTTCCACTATTATACGTAGGCAACTTTCCTTAATGTTTTTTTATTTAGTTGTGTAGTGCTGAGAGGCGGAACTCAACGACGCGTTTCGCCTCGATACCAGAGAGAAAAAATATTAAATATTTCATAACCTTTTCCTTCTTTTCTTGATTAAATCTTTTTTATATAACAAAAAACTGCACATACAGTTATTGTAATATTATATGTAAATTCAGTATAATTATAATCTTTATATTAGAAATAAAAGTTTCCCAGTCCTCACTGTACGTGGTATCATTTCAAAGAGCCATAAAACGAACTAGAGATTTTATTTAAGATTTTTCTTACATACGAGCATTCAAGCTTGTAATATTTTTTTCTGAATTTTCAAAAGAGTTTTTAATATGTCACTCTAATCCACATATTCCGCAGATTTTTCAAAACGGTTTGATTGGCGGAACTTAACGCTGTAATCGTCTGATAAAGCAGGTAAGAAATAAAAATAAATTCGGACGAATCGAACCCACATCAGATGCTGTCCTACTAGTGACATGACAATTCGTGAGAGATAAACAACACTAATATAATAAAAATAATAATTTATATGGAAAGAAAGGGGAAATGTTAGCAAAGTAATTGCGGAACGAACGTTCAAATGAATGAGGATTCTCATTTAGACATTCAACGTTATTAGCGTAGTGACGTTGCGTTCTCCCAACAATTTAGTTGTCATTATTACATTTCTGGACATGGAATAGGTCACCAGAGATATATCACTAAGGCTAGAGTGGAAGAATCTCATTTAATTACATATAAACACTACATGTAATATGTTTATGTAGACTATATGTAATATGTTTATGTAAGACTGATGTAAAATGGTTGCCTATTAGCGAGGACATAGTTCTCCTATAATACTGTCATACCATATGAAAATAGCAATAAAAAAGAACGAAGTGAGTAATAAACGTATAATAGTTCTATAAAAAGAAAAAAACTTTTCACTTTATTATGAGTGAGTTAAAATTTTTAAGTGACAGTTCTGGCTAACAAGAATCGTACTCAACAAATATTGAAAATATACATTTTATTCGAATATCAATCATTCGTATTTTTGGTTGCTCTTTAAAATTGACAAAACGATTTGTGAGATTCTGAATAACGTAACCGTTTCTACCAATTTTTTATATAGTGCTTATAAATTTTAGAAAACGTTTAAAAAAATTTTTTTTTAATTAATGAATATGCACTAAGAAACGATTTTTCTTAACGTCTACGGGAGGAGAATAAAACAATATTTTATGTTTTGCAGTTTAAGCATACAGAATTGCAACAGAAATGCAGGATTTTTAAAATAATTGTACAAATAAGTAAGTAATAATTGGGTAATAAAAAAATTTTTTTTAACATTAATTTTGTCTGTGAAAGCTGGAAACAGTGCTATGTCTAGGTTCACCGTGCAAACATCACAAGAAAAACCATAAATGGTTCACAAGAAAAACCATAAATGGTTTTTCTCTTGCATTACTTTAGTAAATGCTTGCTTTACTTTAGTAAATGTAGAAAACATGAATAATTCACATACTAAGATCATACAAAATTTTTCCTAGTAAAATTTCTTTACAAGTACAAGAAGATATTGGTAGCCCGGCATCCGCACGATTAATCTAAGTAATGCTAAGGAGTTTCTTCTCTTTTTATCTTTTTATAGTACTCACAGTACTCACATGTAGCAGAATAGACAGAGGACGCCTAGTGCTAAGACACTCCGCTTTCCACTTTCCGCCGAGTTCTACAGGCACTGCGTGTTAATTGACGGAACTCAACGCCGCGCTTTGCCTCGATACCATGACGAAGAAATAAAAAATACTAAATATTTCATTTCCCGAGTGCGAATTGAACCCATCCACATTTATAATCATTAAATTTTACCAATTAAATTACTACGTTTTTTTTATTATATCCCATCCATAATAATAATTACGCTATTTTTATTTTTCTTCATTTTCTTTAACGAATTTGTGTTTGTTTGTTAATTATAACAAATTTACAGAGTGGTCGAATTGAACCCACTATCACAATTTTACTATGCCGTAGACTACAAAGCCACTACTTCTATGTTTTGTATAATGATAAATAACTATGCTAATATAACACAAATATTATTATATAAAGCTTTTGTATTTAGATATTTCGCATATACGTAGGTACGTACGTATAGTGACCCCAATTAACCATTCTCTTTGGGCAAATACATTTCGTGTTTCTTTTGTTCCCTTAGCAAAAAAGAACTATGTAGGTCAACAGTTGTGTAAAATATGTTATTATTTATGTGTAAAATCTAATTTTTGAACAATGTATTTGACGTTATTTTCTGTATTATAGTATAAAAAAGATTGTGTCACTTTTAAATAAAAATAACGAGATATTTAGAATTTAAACGTAGCTTGTTACAATATTACAAAAAACCTTTCGTTAGTGTTTTCTTAGTTAGTTAAAGGACGTTAGACAATATCCTTTAAAATTTTAAATAAATGTTCTACGCCTTGAATATGCATGTCCAGGAATATTTGTGGGAAAAGATCTTATAATAATAACATTAAAATATTTAATAAGACCCATACATAATATTTAAATATTACTACGATAATATTCTCATTACAATTTGAAATGATGAACACACTTAGATCTTCTCTTACTTTACTTATATTAAAGTTAATTATAATAAAATTTTATCAAACTTGGGGCCTGAACAAATTACAAGTCAAATTATTACTGGAAAACATCTTAGTAGATACATTAAAATTAATATTAGAAGGTCTCAGAGGTTAAATTTACTCTTCGATTGGCCTAAAATTTGAGGGGAACATTAATTTTATTTTATAATTTGTTTTTAAGTAGAAACATTTTCGTTTAAATGTCATTAAAGATAATTTTCATGAAATTAAAAAAAAGTTTGCAATAAACCAAAACCAGAAATTGTCGCCAAACAATTACATACTGAAAGTAAGTAAAAAGTGCTACTTTTTGATCCATGTTTTTTTTACTCTAAATTCATACTTCACACTTCAAATTTATCCTTTTACACGCCAAATTGCGGCCAATTTAAAATTTAAACCTCAAATTCATTTTCATTCATTCATATTTTGAAACTACATACTCCTAAGGAGTTCCTTCTCTTTTCTTTCTTTATTCAGCTTCACGCTGTATTTCATCAGTTTATAAATATTTAATATTTCTAGAAATTGTATTTCAGAAGATTTTGTTTTATTACTATACAAAAATTATAGTTCTCATTACTCAAACTTAAATTAAGTAATGATTTTATTATTAAGCTTCACGATATATCCCTTAACACTAGAAGTGCCGAAGATTGAGACTCCCCTTGAACCGCCGTCGTGACAAATTTGTCCCATTCTACTTATTATGTTGATTGTTGGTATAATACAAAAAAAATATTATTAAAATAATTCGTAAAATATGTAGACCATCTTTAATAATCAATTCTTATTCTTTAACAAACATAAAAGTAAAAAAAAATAAAAAACACACAGAAAGAATCAAATATTTCTAATACGTTCTAAGGTCGTGACAACTGAATAACTCTTACAAAATTATAAGTTATTGAAATTAGTTAATATTATTAGTAGGCCAAGTAATGCATTAATATATTCTTCATCAGTGATACATCACAGATGATTTATAACATTGTGTGGTAATGCCTCCAGAATTTGGCGGAAAATGCCTGCGGAGTGCATAGCACTAGGTTCCCAGGTTCCCTCTACCTACCCTACAATTGCCCACATTTGGTATCAAGTGTTTTTCTGAAATTCAAGCCTAGCTTAGTCATCCTTTCATCTGATACCTCACTTGGACTAGCGGCAATATTTAGTATTGACACCAATTATACCCCACTTTTCAGGCTATTATTTTTTAAGATTTATACATAAATGTATAGTTTTCAGATTTTTTCCTGTATTAGTACTACATGTAGACGCTAGCTGCCAAGTTTCATAATTCTAAGTTAACCAAAAGTACCTTATTAATTTGATTCCCTTTATAGTGTCGAAATACATGTTTTTTACTATATAAATGGTCATATCTTTTTTTAAGGGCGCTTTTTCAAGAAATCAAGGGACTGTAGATCGTCATATAGTTGATATTCATATATTCATATCAATATGCACTCTATTTCTCCAAGCATTCCTGAGATAAAGGCACAGACAGACGGATGGACAAAAAATGATCTTAGAAGGGTTTTTGTTTCCTTAAAAGCTACAGAACCCCTTAAAACTTAGACATTGACTGCTAAACCTACTATTCAATTTTTTTCCGCCCCCGCATTGCCCTTTCCCCTCCACCTCGTCCCCGAATCATGAAAATATGTCAAATTATACCCTCAAATAATAAAATAATAATGGCGGGACAAAAATGACCCAGCGGCAGTTCTAGGTAAATCTTTTTTTTTCAAAAAGTATGACTGGTATAAAATTATTTATATTTTTAATTAAATAACGGTGTAAAATTGGTAATAGTAAAAAAATTTCATCTATATAAATTAACAAATAAAAAAGTAATATTCAATCAACCTTGCGTTTGGGCCAAAAATGGGACGGCGGCGCTTCTAGTGTTAAATAGCAAGGTAGGTAAAATTACAATATAGAAAAAGGAGAACTAAGAGAAGCATCACTAAGTTCTCGAAGAGAAATACAGAAGGAACAGAAGCAAAAAGAAGATACACTGAAAATATTTCAGGCTATAGCTATTCAACTGATTTACGCCATACGAGACGTATTACGCTCACGAATCGCTACGGTCACCGCTAGGCAATAATTTACTTTCTTATCACACTATCCGATCCGTTAAACAAGATTCTATCCGAACAAACTATATGTAGATATTTGAATATATTTAGCTTTTGAATTATTAGAGATTTTTGGCTTTAGATTTAGATTAGATTTACCTACATATAATTAATGAATACAATAAAAATATAATAAAATGTATTGTTCTTCTTCATGTTTTGATTCTTCTTTGGCCTATTAGAGTTAGAAATATATGTTTTTTCAGCTTTACTATCCAGCATGAAGCAGTGTCGTGGGAGCCTAGTTGTAAAACACCGGTTCGGTTCCGGACCGGCCGGTTCTCACTTTCTAGTGGCATTGTGTGTTTAGTAGCGAAACTTAACGCTGCACTATGAATATATATATGATATATATGATTATTACATATTAATATACATTTCAAATAAAATCTGTTGATCTCTGTGAAACAGCATACAATATTTACACTACCGGCATTATATGAAAAAAACTTTTACACATTGTCCAAAGCAAATAAAAGGCCAAAATTGTACCGTAATGTAAACTGAATAGACAGAATCGGTTTTAGCGAATGTTCAAATTTTCTCATGCGGGCCGAGAATAACCCTTATCCGTATAAAAGCTGAATACAAAAGTCGACGTAATTCATTTGAGTATAACGAAACTGCCCTAATTAGGTAACCATCAACGATATTAAAATTTCGCTGTTTTCATATTATTATTTCTATTCTTGTTGAGAAAATAATGTGAGTAAATAAATAAATAATAAGTAAGTAATATTTTATAATTATATTGTACTACAGTTACGAAATCTCAGAATATAATTGGACATTTTTATGTACTAGAAAAAAATAACAAATATAGCGAATAATTTAGAAAAAGTTAACAAAAGGAAGGGAACACGTGTCCGTAGTGATTAGATAAAATAATAAAATTAAATACAGAATTAAGTTATTTCATTACCATTTATAAATCCAATTAATCCGTTTAAGGTTCAAGCCAAATTAAGAAAAAGTATTTAAGCCCATAAAAACAATCAGAAAAATTCAGATTTTTCATGAAAATAACAGCAATATTTTATTTTTCCACTTAATTCGTGTTAAATACGCATAACTTATTCTTAACCACTCTTTTAGACACCATACATGCGTGTTAGTAAAATTTTTATGTTTCCCCTAAGTCACTAAATATTAGAAAATACGCCGTAATGTGTAACATTTCATTTATAAATAGTACTGTGGAAAATTTATTATGAAAAAATATATGGATTTGAATTTTTTCATAGAATTTTAGCAATGTTTCATAACTAAGGGGTGCTGAATAAAAGTAATATATAACTTGATAAGTTATAATAAAAATGAATGCTTGTGATAATTTAACACTGAAATATCTTGTTTCGGAAACTTCGGAAATTTATTTATTTTAGCCAGAAAGGGTTAAATAGTAAATTGTCTGTATTGTAGTGTGCGAAGCAAGAAGCCTCCTAGTTATCTATAAAGGGATGTTTATAAGAGTTATTGCAATGAAAAGTAATATTCGACGGAGAGACTCAACGGAAATGACTTAATGCGAACGGAATGTCTATCACATAGTCATCAGGTTCCCTCTGCCTCTTAAAATAACGGAACATGGGGAATGGAGGGTCTTACAGCTGGAACAGCGTAAACCAAAAAAAAAACCAATAAAATCCTTATGTACGATACAAGTATAATATACAAAAAATATTATTTTCATAATAACAAAAAATAATAAACTCAAATCTTGAAAACAAAATACAATTACTATTAAAAATTTACAAGCATCAAGAAGCATTTTCTTCTTGATGTTCCGTGAATAAATCTGAATAAGAGCGCTATCAAAATAAGAACCACTTGAACAAGTCGCCGCAAACTAAATTTAATAAAAAGATTAAAGATGACAGCTTAAGATTTTCGGGTAAAGAAATCAAATTGACCTTGCCGGGGATCCCTGTAATACTTGTATAGCCGACCCTAATTGAATAACCTTTTAAAGAAATATTCTACCCTACAATGGACTCTATGTTTATTGTATATTTACGGATGTTCACGGATAAATTATTTTCTTCATATATATATATTTTGAAGGGAGTCTGTAAACCCAATAAGTTATGGGTTCGATTCCCGCTTGAGGAATTGAAATGTTTTATATTATCATTTCCTCGCTCTGGCCTCTAGACAAAGCGTGACGTTACGTTTGAAAGATAGATCTACGTGGCCGTAATGCCTTCAGAAATCGGCGAAGTGGGTAATGAAAGTGTCTTAATGAGAACGAAGCAACTCAACACTAGGTTCCCAGGTTCCCACTATTTACTATATGTAGGTGTATGTAAGTATATATTTTGTAAACATAGAAAATAAATTTACCGCTAATATGATTATTTTTAATGGTTTTATATTTTCACTTTACTCACATAAACGAGACAGAAACTTTTATAAATCATATAGAGAGAGTATTTCATAGCAGTACTACGTTATAAAATTATGTATTCACTAAGCTGTATTAAATCTGACAACATTGAGCTAGCATAAGTTTTTTTTATTTATAAAAATAACAAAAGAATCCTTTTGGTATTTTTAATATATCAATCAATCGAATTTATTAAATTAAACTAGCGGCCCCCGCACGGCTTCGCCCGCTCCAATTACACGAAATGTTATTTAGAGAAAATTTGTTGATAATTTTGATATGGTTATCTATATTGAGTTTATATTAATAAATTGTAATATCAATACTTTCGAATTTTATTTGAATTTGTCAGGAAATATTTAAATTGTGATATATGTATTGTCAACAATTTTTTCTATGAAATACAATAAAAATCGTTAAATAAAATAATGTTTATTCAATTTCACTTCACCCAAACTCCCCTAGCATTTAAAACCCTTATTTTATTGAAATATAAATAAACAATATAAGGAAAATCTGTATGTAATAACATATTCGTATAACGTAATAAACGTACGGTGATTCATGCGTAACATGTTATCTTTATTTCACAATAAATACTATTATACTTCGACGGTCGCCGAATTTATTGCTTGTACTTATATATCTAGCTTGGTCTATTGTGTTTTATTTTTCAGCTTCACTCTCTATCCCGCATTTAACACGGTAGGCGGAGGGAGGCTAGTGTTAACGTACTCCAATCCCTACTTTTTGCCGAATTCTGGAGATCTTGCGAGTTCAGTGGCGGGAACTCAACACTTTTGTCTCGACATATAGGAAGGTATATTAGATAACAATATAAATAAAAACCATCTTTCATCCTTACATATTTTATTGCTACTACAGAGGCCGTCATGGCGCGGTCACAAGGGTGCGACTGTAACGCGACGGTTGTGGTTTCGATCCATACTAGAAGGAATATTAATATTTTCATTTCTTCGCTCTAGCACCAAGGAAAAAAACCAGCCTTCAGTTCCGCCAAAGTGGGGAACGGAGTGTCTTGACACTTAGTTTCCTCTGCCTACTCTGCTGTATGTTCGATATAGCGTAAAGATTTTATTTTTTACTTTTTGTATGTATATATGTATATATACTACATTCCATTTACACCAAATACCAGTTCCAACAATAAATTTGCTTGTACTAATATGACATGTCAAGTAGTGTGTTCACTTGTCATAGAATTTCAGGCCCCGTATTATATGTTAGATAGAGAAAAGGTACGCTCGAGTACCTTGTTATATCTGTCTTATCTATTTTATGAATAACACCGGAAATCCTATATTAAATTACATTCAATTCGGTACAGCATTTCTACATTCGTTTGGATTTTCATAACACTTTTACTTCTTAATCATTATTTCTAAATGTATACATAGATTTAATTTTGAGACATTTACTTTATTTTTTTTTCTCGTACAAATATTTCATATTAAAAAAATAAAAGCTCTAAAAATTGAATCAACAACCACCACTCAATTAGACACGTAACGCCGTACATTAACAATAACAAGAATGACATCACATGACATCCGTTCTATATAATTTATTAAATATATCTTAATATATTAAATATACATATATATAATGGTATTTGGGGGGAACGTTAAGCTGTCAGTTCTCACTGTTCTAATGTACACAATCTCATAATGGATTGGTTGGTACATGTATATATGTCTAAAAGGTACATACATAATTACGTAACTTAGGGATAAAGTTATATATCTCAAAGGAAATATCAAATATGTTAGATTTAGAAGAATTATTTATAATTTTGTAAATTATTATTATTTATAATTACAATTATATTGATTTATTTTAAAGCTATGTTTTCAGCTTCACGCTAAAGTAGGGTAGGCAGAGGTAGACGCAGTAGAAGCAGAGTAGGTGTTACCACACTCCACTCTCTACTTTTTTCTTTTTTGGAAACATTGCGTGTTGAGTTGCGAAATTCAAGGCCACGAGTTTATAGCAATTTTTTATGTTGTTTTACTTTTGCCTATACTACATTATACTTAATATATATAATATTTTTCTCATAGTGTAATCGTATACGCCAAATTTGGCCCTTTGCTGAATCAAAAATGTATAATTATTTCATATACATCATTAATAAAAAAATATGTATAATACAAAAATATTAACATTTCTTTTTCTTTTATTTATTTATGTCCATTTGATCTAGTTTTAATATCTAGATTCAAAGCTAGGCATAAAAATATTATAATCTATTGTAACTTCTTGGAATACGAAGCTCTCATTGCCAGAGCCATCGCTGTGAATGAATTTTTTCACACAAAAGATCTTGTCACCAAAGGAACCCGTATCACGGACACGTCAAAATGTCTTTCAGAAACTTATACGCCATATTTACTTTTATTACATAGTAAATAAATTCTATTTATTGATGTTTTTTGTTATGTTTATATAATATATTTTTGTTATGTTTTAAAATTTATAATGTGTTATTAAAACGTATAAAGATTTGAACGTCCGTACGGAATTGAAGCCACACGCCAACGTATGGCTTAGTTGTTTGGCGCAGGTTCAAATGCCACTGCGTTAAAATTTTTATATGTTTTCTTAATAAGTATTAAAAAATTTACTTGCAAAAAAAATATTACTTGACTGCGGCGAAGGTGTTTCTTTGTTTCCTTGTAGAACCAACCAAGAGAAGCCAATAAACCAATTTTGATAAATTATACTTTGTTTTGATGGCAACAGTGTATATTCGATATATTTACTTTAGTTTATGTAGTTTTCTTTATAATTCACTTGTTTCATATATGTATTTTTATATACCCACCTACAAGAAAGCGCGTAGGATTCGTACATTGCAGATTTAAAAAAAGGATCGAGCTCCTTTGTTTTGAAGTCATAAATCAACACATTTCCCTGAAAGCCTGTAGTCGATATCTCACGAGTATTAACAACACCCGCGTAAAAGAAGTAC
Source organism: Heliconius melpomene melpomene (assembly GCA_000313835.2). NCBI lineage: Eukaryota > Metazoa > Arthropoda > Insecta > Lepidoptera > Nymphalidae > Heliconius > Heliconius melpomene. The sequence goes on along the minus strand of HE670592.1, from coordinate 40,065 downwards.
AAAAATCTCATTTTGATATAGGAAAATGTTCCAATTTCTTTTAAGCTATTTATTGTAATTTTATTATTGAAAATAAAACTTGGTTTCGCCATTACCAATTTCAATAAATATATTATTTTACATTTATTACAAACGTCATTCGTAATGAGTTTTCACTTCTGTATGAAAGTATAATATCATAAAACTTAGCAGTTATACGTAGTTTAGGTGACAATACAATAATATGACGTAATCAGACTAGTCTGTGATGCTGCCAGGATCTGAATAACGAAATTCTTCAGAGGTTTCTAGTGAACCCTTGGAGGGGAAACTTATGTCATCATTTATATTTTCAAGCACATCATTTTGTACTTGTATGACTCAGTAAACAAAAGTGTGTTTCTAAGTTGTTTTTTTTTTTGCAACCTGAGACCTACCTAAGATTAAACCACTATATTCCCATAACGACGAATCCTAAAGGCATTGCGTGTTGAGTTGCGAAACTCAACGACACGCCCTGCGTTGTTACCAGAGCCAGAAAATTATAATATTAAATAAAAAAAAATCTTCATTCTAATGTATTTTATATATTACTTTACGTATATAAGTTGGAAAACCGCAATATAGCCGCAAAGTACCTGCCAGTATGCCAGTCGGAATGGAAAAAAAGTTACTGTGAAACTTGTACAAGCGGAAGTAGAGACGATTGTGTCCGTACACGTCCATAGACGTCCGACAAGAAACAGTATAAAGTAGAGCTTCGAGAATACAGTTATATACTTAATATATGTAGAAATTTGTATTTATACTTGTATTTTATTGTTTTAATTAATTATACAAAAAATAGTTTCTAGAAATTGTATTGGACAATTTATTTATTACAATATCAAAAATAAGTTTGTATATTTAGGCGTGATATTTGTTACTAAAATATTTAGATATTAATTAATTTCTAAAGAATTTATATTCTGTATTAGTTTTTTAATACAGATCCGTTTGTATTAGTGATAATTATAAAAGAAAGTTATAGCCCGCATTGCGATACTTTGCTGGTACTAAAAAAAGATAGAGACAACAGATGTACAAAAGATAAATTTAATAAAAATCCATTAAAGTTACGCTTTTTTTACATCTATTCATAGTATATTCTTATAAACAAGTTTTCTCACAAAATAAATATAATCTTTTCTAATGGATTTTTATTTACAAGAAGGTATTGTCAACATGTATATCAATACAATGACGATACATGATAAATCTCGGCTTATTCTCCTTTATATATGATCCAATATTAATGTTTAAAATATTTAAATTATAAAAAAAACCATTTCTTCTTTAAACTTCAATATTTTAATATTTCATACATACATTCTTAATTTTTCATACATTACAGTCTCACAATCTAGTTATAATGTGACTATTTGAAAAAGGCAAAAGAATCCTAGGAAAGGCAAGTATATGATGTATTATCTAATATAACTGATTTATAGGCATGGCGCAATGTAAATTCTAGGTCAAGTCATGATTCATTTTTAAAAGAAAATCGTAGAACAGAAAAAGTATATAATATATTATTATTGAGTTTAGTTTAACTGTTACGTCTTTTGTTACTAAATATGTAGAGATTTTTTTCTAGAAATTGTGAAATTGAGTGAAATATTACTACTAAAAATACTAAAAAAAGTGGCAAAGGGTACGTAGTGACAAACACTAGGTAGCCCTAAGGCCCCTTTGTCTACACTGCTTCCTTTCTTTTTTTAAAAAAATCTCAATTTTCTTATCTGATGAGAATCTTGCCTTACAATGCCACAATTGAAATGAAAAGTTATCTTAGATTCGTTCTACCTTTGGTAGGTAGAAAGTGTTAAAGAGAGAATTTGAAAGAGTTTAAAATCCGGAAGTCGCAAACATATAAAAAATATATTTTATACAAACTTAAAAATATTTTCTAAATAATATATCTAATTATATTACGAGGATTCAAAATTAAAATACTCATCTACATGTTTCAAGAGCTATAATTACATTATGCAATGCATGTCCAACGACACGATAAGCTATGGACATGTCACGACAAGTTATGCCACTTTACAGTATAAATTAATTAAAATTTTATCCTTATATGCCTTAAATGTATATAACGTATAGCATATTGGTATTCTATATGTAAATATAAGTCTTTGTAGCTAGTGAGCTTAGTTGAAATATAAATATAAATGTAAAGTAGAGTAAGGAGTTCACACATTACTTTTATACTTTTTAAGAATAACTAAGAGAACTTAATTAAGACTTTCTGTGCTCTTAATAATTATTGTAAAGGTATTGGGATTTATATTAAAAAAAACAGCTTAATCTGTATCCCTCATATGGCAACGTAGACGGGAAGCCTAGTGTTAAGATACTCCACTTGCCGCCTAATTCTGTAGAGATCGCGTAGAGGCACTCAATGACGTGCCTTGTGTTGATACTAAAGAAAAGCGAGCTACAGTAAGCAAATGAATATAATTCATTCCTACGAGTGGTAATCGAAACTACAACCGTTACGGTTTAACAGTGAAACCATATGCCGCTGCGCCACGATGGTCTTAAACAGAGAAATTTAACGATGCCTTTTGTTCATACCTAAAAATAGCATGAATCAAAAAAATCCTAACTGCACCCCGACGAATCAAGAAACTTTAACCTAAGACTAATTACTAAGGCTGAACTAAATTTAGATTATATGTTATTACCCAAGTTAATTATTAATGAAGAAATAACGATTTGTTTCTCATTTATAAAAATAACTTTAACGCAACTCAGAAGCTGCACCTAATTAAAGCGTCGTAATTAAGTTTTCATAAGTAAGAGTACGTTTCCAATATTTAAAACTTTATTCGATTTTACAGTATTGATTATCTTCTGTCTTTTTATTTTATTTTATAAAATCACATTAAAATAATATAATATATTGGGGCCAATCATGGCGCAGGGGCACAAAGGGGGCTGTGAATGTAAACGCGACTGGTTGTGGATTCGGTCTCACTCGAAGAAATGAAATATTGAAATTAATTTTGTGTAGCTGATTTAATTTATTTTAAAATAATATTCAACAAGTCTATTTCAATCCCTACTTTTTCACAAAATTAATTAAAAAAACTTTAAAATGGTTTGCTGATATTTAAATAAAATAAATATTTGAAATTTTATTTCATCTAATAATAAAAAATCTATATATTTTACAAACTCTTCCATTACTTAGTCACAAGCAAGAACAGACGAAACGACTGAACTTAGATAATTGACGCTTGGCTTTTAAGTAGGTTAGGAGTGTATGAGTGCTTCCTACTAAGAGAGGATCTCTTGAAATTCCTATGGGAACGGGAAAACATGGGATTTTCAAATTAACGTCAGTTCACACAAACAAAGTTGCGGGCAACCAATAACTTAAAAATAAAGAGGTAGAGGGATAGGCAGAGGGAACCCAGTGTTAAAACACTCCATTTCCCACTTTCCGCCGAATTCTGGAGGCATTGTTCAGGGGCGGAAGTCGACGCCGCCCTTTGCTTTGACACCAGATCGAAGAAATGGAAATATAAATTTAAATAAATATTTTATTTCCTCGAGTGAGGATCGAACCCACGACCAGTCAGCTTACAGGCACACTTTATGCCCCTGCGCCACGACTGGCCTCAAATAAAGATGCTTTAACCATAACAGGAAAAACCAAAGTAATTTAAATATAACATTTCCTCCAAATGACTTTCGGACCCACGATCATCACGTTTATAATCAGTATTAACTACTTGCTATTTTGTTTAATTATGTAAGCTTTACACGCAAGTAGCCTTTAATACTATTTTAAAAGTTAGTTTAGGGTAAGGTTGAGAGTATAACAATAATCACACTGGATCTGCAAAATTACTTGATACAGAAGTAAGGTTTGGTAGGAGCAGATATGCTCAATTATAAGCCTTTTAAGCTAAATTTATTAAAAGTAAGAAACAAATTGCGTAGATCATTTTTTTAATACTTTTAAAGTATGATATAAGTATTAATTGTAAAAGGAAAAACAAATGGTTTAATGAAATCCTTATATAATAGTAATTCAGCGATATGGACTTGAGAGAGTTCTTAGATACCAGATAATATATTAATTATTATTATTAGTATTTATGATATTTTAATATAAAAAAATTGTTATAAAAAATTAAAACCAAGCTAAATTAGATTTGAATGTCACGAACCTTATTTTAAGCTTCGTAAGCACATACAACTATAGTATACTATATCTCTAATTGTGGATAGGCATTGTAAAATGAGGCCTTTGTGCTATAGTAATAGCTAAAGTTCTAACTATTATATCTTATAAGTGCTTCTTTGTATTCTGATTACGAGTATTACTTGACATAAGAATAAATAAAAATAAGGTAGGTTTTTCTTTTGGGGTATTCTTTGTTAGTATATCGAAGTAAACTCTGTTTACTAGTCCAAAAATAAATGAAACGAAAAAACAAATATAAAACCTTATTTGTCTTTGTGTCATAAAATACATAAAATCCGAAGTAGTAATTCGATCAATTTACTTTTTTTTTTTGAAGCCATTGTTTTTAATTGAAAAAAGAATAAATACTAAAATTGAATAATTATCTACTTGTTTATCAATTTAAATATCTATTCATTAAATATTACGTAATAATTTTAATATTTTATCATTATGGAAATCATATACTTATGTAGATACGTATCATTATTTTAATTATATTATTTAACGCATATTAGCTTAAAAATGTTAAATACTAAATAAAATAAATGGTATGGTGTAAAAAAAATCACTGAATATCCATAGAGATTAACTAAAACGAGGAAACATTTTGACGTTAAAAGCTAACTAAGAATGGGGCTAAAATAGCCTGACGTTATCTTAACACACCATTAGACTCAAACGCTTTACCGTCGAAAAAAAGGAAATAAAACTGCGGGCACTGCTTAGTAATTTGCGGCTCACTTTTTATATTCTCTCCATTTACCTGAGCTAAGAGATAATTAAATCTT
>HE670592.1:19237-34952 GCA_000313835.2 Heliconius melpomene melpomene | reverse complement strand
GGTAGAGGGATAGGCAGAGGGAACCCAGTGTTAAAACACTCCATTTCCCACTTTCCGCCGAATTCTGGAGGCATTGTTCAGGGGCGGAAGTCGACGCCGCCATTTGCTTTGACACCAGATCGAAGAAATGGAAATATAAATTTAAATAAATATTTTATTTCCTCGAGTGAGGATCGAACCCACGACCAGTTAACTTACAGGCACACTTTGTGCCCCTGCGCCACGACTGGCCTCAAATAAAGATGCTTTAACCATAACAGGAAAAACCAAAGTAATTTAAATATAACATTTCCTCCAAATAACTTTCGGACCCACGATCATCACGTTTATAATCAGTATTAACTACTTGCTATTTTGTTTAAGTATGTAAGCTTTACATGCAAGTAACCTTTAATAGTATTTTAAAAGTTAGTTTAGAGTGAGGTTGAGAGTATAACAATAATTACACTGAATCTGCAAAATTACTTGATACAGAAGTAAGGTTTGGTAGAAGTAAATATGCTCAATTATAAGCCTTTTAAGCTAAATTTATAAAAAGTAAAAAACAAATTGCGTAGGTCATTTTTTTTTATACTTTTAAAGTATGATATAAGTATTAATTGTAAAAGGAAAAACAAATGGTTTAATGAAATCCTTATATAATAGTAATTCAGCGATATGGACTTGAGAGAGTTCTTAGATACCAGATAATATATTAATTATTATTATTAGTATTTATGATATTTTAATATAAAAAAACTGTTATAAAAAAATTTAAACCAAGCTAAATTAGATTTGAATGTCACGAACTTATTTTAAACTTCGTAAGCACATACTTATTTACTTTATCTCTAATTGTGAATAGGCATTGTAAAATGAGGCCTTTGTGCTATAGTAATAGCTAAAGTTCTAACTATTATATCTCATAAGTGCTTCTTTGTATTCTGATTACGAGTATTACTTGACATAAGAATAAATAATACATAAAACATAAATAGTTATTCGATCATTTTAGTAGATATTTTTAATACGCATATATTAAGCCATTGTTTTTAATTAAAAATGAATAAATACTAATATTGAATAATTATCTACTTGTTTATCAATTTAAATATCTATTCATTAAATATTACGTAATAATTTTATTACAGAAATCATATACTAGATACGTATCATTATTTCACTTAATTATTTAACGCATATTAGCTTAAAAATGTTAAATATCCATATAAAATAAATGGTAAGGTGTAAAAAAATCACTGAATATCCATAGAGATTAACTAAAACGAGGAAACATTTTGACGTTAAAAGCTAACTAAGAATGGGGCTAAAATAGCCTGACGTTATCTTAACACACCATTAGACTCAAACGCTTTACCGTCGAAAAAAAGGAAATAAAACTGTGGGCACTGCTTAGTAATTTGCGGCTCACTTTTTATATTCTCTCCATTTACCTGAGCTAAGAGATAATTAAATCTTGATATATATATATTTTATATATCGAATGTATTATTATATTTTTAATTAAAGCAAACACAGTCTAGCACAGCACGAACACTTATATTTTCAACGAACACGACTTTTACGTTCTACGCTCAAACACGGGTGCTACGGGCGTAGCTCGTCCTCGTAACGCACGTCTGACCCGCTACGACGTCGCGGTGGTACTGCCTACGGAGTGCTACAATACGGTGCCACATTTTAGATTACTCGCTGTACAGATTTTACAATCAATAGATATTCAATTTAAATGGTATTTTGTTGAATTGTATTTTACATTTTAATTAATTTATTGTATTACCACAATTCTTTGTAGTATATGTTAGTAAAATATTTATTGCTATATATAAAATGTATGATATTTAATAATATAAAGGCAATATCTACTACTATTTATACTGTATATATGTAATGGTACTAAATATTTTTGTTAGGTAGACATAAAATGAGCAGAAAGTAAGATGACAGGCAGGTGTTTAGACATCGCACCTTCTCATGACCGACAGCAAATTTAAAGCCCGTCAGATTCTTTCTTATATTATATATATGATATTATTTTAATGCTAAAAATATACTATATATATCTACTATACATAAAACTGAGATATAATACAAATGTTATATATGTAATTGTTGTTCCCGATTGTCGCTACCTGTACGAGTACCTGCAGGTATAACAAAGAGTTCGTCCCGACTGTCGTGTTTTGTGCAACTACCTCGATCTGAAATATACACTCGTGTTAAATTAAACTGTTGTGTCGCTTTCATTGAAAGTATCCGGCGGTTGCGTATGCATTGACAGATAGAACTTCTCAGAGATTTAGAGTACAGTAGTATTGCTTGACATTTAAATATATCTATATATATAAAATCGAAAGGTCACTCACTCATCACGAAATCTCAGAAACTACATGTGCTCGGAATCTCAAATTTTGCATAGGAGTTATTTATAGGACGTAGGTGCTCGCTAAGACGGGAATTTGCAATATTCGACTTCTAAGGGGTTGTTTTTGGGGTTGACAATTTGTATGAAACTTCGTTACTACAAATGCCAGGAGTCTCAAATTTTGCATGGACGTCACTTATATGACGTAGGTAGTCATGGAGACAGAAATTAATAATAACGTAGTTCACGCAGGGGAAGCCGCGAGCGGGCCGCTAGTAATATATATATGCCATTGTTACAATAGCTTCAATAGTAAATATATTTCTATTTTCATTTCTACATACGTATTTATATACGTCTATATAGGAATGTTTATATTTTAAATATTGGTCTATGCACCCTAAGTTGTAAATTATTAACAGACACAATGTACACATATGTAACAGACACAAGATAAAACGAGAATAGACTTAATAGTGTCCGTTTTTACATATTGATTTAGTATTGTAAAATATTTGTTGATTTCAGTTAGGTAAATCCTACTTTAAGAAAAAGATCTCTTATTGAATCCAGCTCGAATGGGTGGCGATCGGGAAACTACGACAAACCTCAGTCTTAAGACGAAAGTCTTCCATTATGTGTTGCCAGTGATAAAAAATCGGATATGGCCGCTAAATATATGTCTCGATATATTGGCACCGACTCTAAAAATAACGTATTTTAAATATTAAATTCTGTATAGGCATATAACTATCAGCAATATCGTTAGTTGGTCTTTAAATTACTTTACTTTGAAGTAATTAAACAATTATTTTCTACTTTTTAGTGTAAGTTCGTCCATAATATATTAATGTAATACAGTAGCTAGTACTGTTAACTTTCTTTATAATACTTTAATTAATTTCCCATAATATCTAGAAAATAATGGAACAATATCATTTAAACCAGGTCACGATTATATAAAGAAGACAAAATATACTAAAATCCGCTGAAACCCCTAACGTTCCATAGCAGTATTGAATTGCTAATGGCAATTCAAAAATAATTAACCCAATTGACAGTCGAGAGTGCATCAAATACAAAGTAGTTTCAAGATCCTTTATCATTCGTATTGAACTTATCTGATGGGATGTAAGGTAGAGTACTCTATGTTGGGTAGCTAAGTATATCATTATTTATGTAGTGCAACAGTGGTGCCAGGTTTGATTTTGATGTAAAATTTGGATGGATTATTTTTAATTAATGAATGAAATGATCTACAATTATAAGTTTTTATCGAATACCCATAATATTCATTTTTAAAATATTAGCCGATTTTTAACCGATTAAATAATCTAATTATATTCATTATAAATATATTTGGCCATCTCAATCACGAAAACGAAGAGCCGTAGTGTATTTATATAAATAAATATGTTTGTTTTCGAAGTCCTCGCTGATATCTTAATACCACCAGCTCGAATACAAATAGATTTCGTAATGGAAATGTCGTTCGAATAATTTTTATTCATGAAAAAGTTAGTTTTTTCCCCCAAGTATGAATTTAAGTAATATTACTTCATCGAGTGGAAAACCAAAGTCAAGGAAATAAGTAAAATCAATTTCAAACTGGCTAACAAAAGAAACTAATTCTATTTTCAATTTAATATTAAGTTTTCAATTTCTCCGGTCTCCTATTTCAATCATGACTAGATGACTACTGATACCGTAGATACGTACCGACTAATAATATATGAAGTTTTGTTACTTTTATAATCATAATGAATAAATTAAACACTTCGTTAAAGTACAAAATTATTGCTTGGAATATATGTTTATAAAATATTATATAATATTTAAGTAAAAAAATAATCCTATAATTCAGACTAGACGTGAAAAGCCGCGGGCAGGCCTTGTGTAGTATATATTTACATACATAATATCACATTCGGAACAATGGCGTTGTAAGTATTCTGGACCACAAATTAGTATTATACATTTTTTGCAGCACGCTGTATTCCGCAGCAGGAGAATAGGAGGGAACCTGGTAACCTAGTGTTAGGACATTCCGTTACCATTATGGCACTTAAGTTTTCCAAATTCCGTCAAAATTCTGGAGGTAAACTTGTTGAGTGGCGAAACTCAACGCCGCTATATGCCTCGTCACCGAAGTGAAGAAATGAAAATATTAAATATGTCATTACCCCAAGTAGAAAGTGAACCCACAAGTGTCATCTTTTAATTTATATGAATGGTAAAGAATACAATAAAAGTGGTCTCTCCGATTAAAGCGAAATTCAATAAGATCCTGAGAGGTTTCTTTAAATATTTCAGCCAAATATGTAAATGAGTGGGAAGTTATAATCTGTTCTTAAATAATGAAATTTTATGGAAACCTTATAACTTTTTCCCGTTTTAATTTTTTTTTAATTATAAATTGTATAAAGTTTTATTATTTTTTAATTTAGGATTGCGTGATTAACTAAAAGATGTAATGGTTATGGTTTTAAGTGATAATCTTTATAATATAACAAAAAGATAAAAAAAAGATTATATGTAACAAAATTTAGCCTTCAAGTCGTTATTTAGTTGCTTTCTGCGAAATTTCAGTTTTCTACGCATTTCTCTCTAGTTCTCTTTATCAACCAGACCAATTGTGTTTTTAATTATGTATTACCATCCAGTTTCATGAGGTGTGCCATTCCATTGCACTCTTGTTTCATAAATATTTTTTCCGTTCTTTCTTTTCTCGTTTTCTCGACGTGCCTAAACCATCTCACATCCTTCTATATTCTCACAGTGACATACTCGCTTGTCATATGTATGTATGCATTGGCTAAATGGTATAAGGTGCCTTTTTATTTATACATCAATAATAATAATAAAACCTTTATTAACAATCTAAATAATCATAATACAGAGTTTATATTGACACCGGTGAAGATTGTTTTGCCTTAGCATAGGCCTCCCCCAAAGCGTTCCACCTGTTCCTGTCGTAGGTTTTCCTCATCCACAATGTACCCGCAGTTAATTTTAGGTCCTCATCCCATCTTTTCGGAGGTCTACATACCTATCAATAATAATATAGAATATAATAACTTGCCAACATGAATGGAAATTAATTGAACATAAAATCTCCAGATAGCTTGTGTAAAGTCATTGGATTGGGCTATGATTGATGTGTTATTTGCGAACAAAGTGAAAATGTCGCTTCTGTACGAGTCATTTACCCCCCGAGGTAGCGGCCTTAATTTTACTCTTTACGTCAATAGTATAATATAAGGAGGTGATTTATTTAATATAAAAGGACAAATTCGTGTTTACGCAGTTAATATGGGAAAGTAAAACTGGGATAGATGTCCCATTAAAATAGACGCCCAATACAACGCCCATTGTAAAGGACGCCCATCAAACCTAATGACTTTTTTAGGGTTCCATGTCTCAAAAGGTAAACACGAAACCCTCGTAAGATCATTTTGATTATTTTTAAGTCGCATGACAGTATTAAGCTACAATTTGTATTAAATATTAAGGTCTACGGTCCCTTAGATCACAGAAAAAGCTTCAAATTAGGCTTCTAAGTCAACGAAATCCAAACATATGAACAAGAATATATGCATCGATTTTTTTGCATTTTGAATGAAGTTCCTGTGAACCTACTAATTGATGAAATCAGTTAAATTTGGTACGAAGTGAGAACTTATAATACGAATAAAAGGAAAAAATCAAGTTAGTAGCTTATATGATACAAAATGAGAGCATAAGCTCGCAAACTAAAATTTGTCTAATTTTATGAATTGTACTTTTCGTTGACCTATAATCCTGAAATTGATATGAAAGCCTCGTTGGGCGAGTCCGACTTGCATTGAACAGTTTATTTTATATTTGAAATACAATTTTTTACACATACATATTCAATTATTTCATTAATTACTACGTACTACTACCCCAATATTCCAAAACTAGAATAGAATAATTCCACTACCATTGCTATATAATCATAAAATAATGACAATAGAAATATAAACTACTAGGGAAATGCCTTTGAATATTATCATAAGTACTAGTATAATAGAGCGCACTGATTGAATTAATTACGGTATAAACTTGTTAGGTTTCTTTAATATAGTAATAAGATTTCATTGATATTATAGTAATATTGAAAATTGTATTAGAGGTTCTTGACTTTTTGTATCTAATATTTAATAAACATCAGACTGCCTCTATAGCAGGGTAGGTAAAAGGAGTTTTAAGATACTCCTTTGCCCACACAGCACCCAATTTTTGAAAGACACAATGGAAGAAAATGAAAATAATTTAATTGTCATCCTTTCTCCGAAAACGACTATTAGGAACGCAATGGTAGAATAGATAGAAAGTATACCGACTATCGTCTTAAATTAGTTCAATTTTTTTGTCAATATAAACGTTGATTGATTGCTCAATTGACATTATTTGTCAATAAAACCCATATCAAAAATGATAATAATAAAATATTAGTGTTGAATACATTGAAATATATTCTAATTGTAACACTATCGTCAATTGCAAGGTGCAAGAGCTGAGAGTAAATATCATCTCCTGTCTAAGCCTGTCGAACAGTTTTCGATGGAAATCCAGTTGAAGTTAAAGCAAGTCTATACTAAATGTTTAGGTCCGTGATTGGGTCCAGCTTAATGGAACTTCAAAGCGATGTTCGCTTTGTATGCACAAATTATAAAATGGATAATTTTAGCATTTCTACTATCTGGCAAGACAAAATAGTTATTTCTTGAATCTATACAATAAATTATTAATATTATGCACTAAAGTACAAATAAAGAAATCCAAGATCGTATGTTGAATGAATGTGCATCATCTTATTTTTAGTAGGATTTTTTGACATTACGTGTTGATTGGTGGAACACAACGCCGTTCTTTCACAATTGTAATCACGAACCTACGACCATTGTATTACAGTCTAACACTTATAATCAAAATGTTCCACTGCGCCACGATAGCCTTGACTAATATTATATTGGAGTCATACTCTTTCCTCTATTTCTCTTATCAATAGGGCCTTTGCCCTATTGATAAATGATGTTCGAACATATTATTTAGTTGATTTGTAGTTCCATGTAGTACGTGCCTAAAAATACATGAAAAAGTTATAAAAAATTCAATAAAAGTTTCACTGTGGTCGGGTGCGAATTCAGTGGATCCTGCGAATTCAAACCTTGTTACGTTCAAAAAATTTTTACGAAAATAAAATAAAAAATATAATATACAATGTTTTTATATATTGGAGAAATATTTAGAATAGAAGTAAATAATAAATATTTTGGGATTGTTTATAATGCAAACGATGTGCATTTGACTATAACTGCATTCGCTTTTGATTCAATTTTTATAAATTAGACATGTCCACTCTGGCACGACAAAACGCGGCGTTGAGTTCAGTGTCTCGAATTCACGTGAAAAGTAGAGAACGAAGTGGTATTTACACTAGTTTCTTTCTGCTTACTCTACTATATGTGAAAAAGCGTGAAGCTCTTTTTATAAAAATACATTTTAAATAATTTCTTTAAAGTAACAAATCACTATAAATAGAAGTAGTAATTTCTAAGTATTTTAACGTGTGACCGTTTTGTTAGAAATTCGCGTGAGTAAAAACCATAAAAATAATTCATGTGCTAATTTTGTACTGGCAACTAGCTATTATAATATTAAGCATTGAACTACTTAATCAGAAAGGACTTAATCAGAAAGGAATTATAAATATAAATAATATAATTTAGAAATAAAAGAAGCATAAGGTCGATTGGTTTTAAGCGACTTCAAAAAGGAGTACCACCAGCCTAAGGAGACACCAGAGTGAAGAAATGAAAATATAAAATATTTAATTTTCTCGAGTGAGTATTAGTAAAATTTTGAAAATTATATTTATGTATTGAAAACATTTTTTCTCAAAAATTTATTTTATAAAACTCATAGAAACTCGTCTGATACAAAACTCGTTCCTTTCAAAGCGGTATAAGAAACTTGGCGAACAGCTGGTTGCTTCTTGGCGAGTAATTATCGGTATTTCACTGGTGCACGCCTTAAAAGTACACTGAAGTTTGCTACGGACAGTTCACACAAATGAAATTAGTTGGGAGAAATGTAACATATCATTGTTTTATAACTGATATAGAACATAACTATGTCAAGAAATATAATAACTAATAAAAACTGTATTTAAAGTCTTAGACTTATAAAATAAGGTACTTAAAAAATGAATAAGTTTTTTTTTATATTTCGTTTATTATAATACTGTATGTAAAAGAAGTACTTACAAAATATACTTGAAATCGTCATTTCTTTTATTCGATTACAAATAAAAATAATAAAAAAAATTTCCTACTCCTCAAATAATCTGAAATAAACATTCTATAGAATGTTTTTTTTTTCATTCTGCGAACCGGATCAACGATTAAAAAAAGCGACTTATTTTGAAACTTTTACAAATCTGCACTGGAAAGTTGTTCCTTTTTCATAAAAACTTCCATCCGTTTGTCTACTTTGACCCAGATAGTTTACTAATTAGAAATATATTCAGTTTAAAATCTTGTCATTAATGTTGCCATGTAAGCGCTTTAACATGAAGTTTAATGACGCAAATTCTTTTCATATAAAAAGTTAAAATTAACCAAAAATTCCTAAAGGAAAAAGGAACTGTAATTAGCATAGAACCCATAATTATTTAATTTTTACGTGTTTTTAAGCTTCTCGTATTGCGAATAACGTATTTAATCATAAATTATAAATTAAACAATGTCAATCTAATTTAGCAATTTTTAAAACTACTCAAAATTAGGATATTTTTACGGCCTGTTTCACTTATCCCTTCATTTACTTAAGTTATAATTAATACATGTAATTAATGTTAGTACAGGAAGAAGCTACAACACTTAAAGAAGATCTTAGAGATATTTTTTTATTTATTATCTTGGCAACAAGCCACTAGCATTTGCTCATTGTGTTCTATTCTTAGTTGAATTCGCCGTCAAAGGGTACAAGTTTTATTTTAAGTTCCAAATTAGACTTTTCTTGAAGATTTTTCTTTACTAGACAATGGAGAAAATGTGTCAATTTTTAGTTTATTTGAAAAACGCATAAAAGTCGAAATAAAAAAATCTCTTAAATCTCTATATATAATAAAACCATAAAAATATTTTGTCTGTACATTCCGTATTTTTGACTAAAATGGATAGAGGGACACTTAAAAAGTATAATGGAAAGCAAAAATATTTTTTTTAAATTTCTTGTTTGTCTGTCTGTCCGTCCGTATGTATGGTGACGCTAATCTCCGAAAGTACTGAACCGATTTACTTCAAACTTTCACCATTGCTTTGTTTTAACTCAACTTAACATCTAAAGTTTGTTTCATCAAAATCGGTTCAATAAAAAAAAGTTATCGGCTTTTGAATGAACTGAGACATGAGTTTGCCTGCACTCGGCGTTAAGTTCCGCCACTAAACACGTGACGTCTGAAAAAAATAGACAGAGAATGAGGTACATTGTTAACACTTAACACACAACCTCCCTCCGTCTGCTATCGTAAAGCATTTTTATAAATAAATTGTTTACGATTTTTCGTTATTTATTCCATTTGTTTCCTACCATATTTTCTATTTAGTTATAGAAAAATATTACTATAAATATTTTGATATATTGGGCAACATTTTCGTGTTAATTTGAATATTCCTCAGTTTCATTCTCCATTTCCATGAATTATTAGATACGGGCGCAGATGTTTCGTAAGTAAATAATTTACGTTTCCATAAAGATATTTTCAATTAACATGTTATGTTTTTTCAGTGTTGAATACATATACATCTAATTTTCAATTTCATTTTCACGTTCTCGTTTACGAAGTAAACATAAATTGAATATGGTGCTTATTCAATGAATTCATTTAAAATTGTATTTTTTTTTAAAGCAATTTAATTTGGATTTAAAATTAATTATTATAAAACAAAGAATTACAAGAAAATAAGATAATATAGAGGCCGTTGTGGCCCAGTAGTACATGCATGTGACTGTAAACATGACTGATGTGGGTTCAACTCCCCCTCGAGAAAGAAAGCTATTTTATTAAAGAAATAATATAAACAGCACCTAATGATAATTGCCCCAGACTGTAACCGTGATGATTGTGGATTTGATTCGCACTTGAGGGAATAATGTCATTATTATTATTTTTATTTCTTCTGTAGGTATATGCCGAAAAAGGGAGCTAAAAAATACATTTTGAAATTTGATGAAGTTTCTCTCTCTCTTTTGGTCTTTATTATTATCTTTATTATTAATTGTATAGTTTTTAGTTAATTATATTATGCACCTAGAGGAGCGTAGAATATTTACAAAAATGTCATACTTTCTATTTATCTTAATATGAGGTAACACTTTAACAGGTTAGTGTTAGATTAGAAATAAGGCACTAATAATATATAACTAATCCTAGTTTAAATCAAGAACTCCCATTATAACGGAATGAAGCAAAACTGAAGATTTGATGACATGCACGTCTATTCACTCTGCAATATGAAAAGGAAATTGACCCGTTCTCGGAACGCACTGAACATACTAATGCTGGTATCTGGGTTACGAAATTTTCAACAAAGTTTCTCTTAATATCTAATATATATATACCTATGTATTTAAATAAAATTGCAGTTTCTGTCTGTGATTTCAACAACGAATACTTTATTTTACAAGTTATAGGTATTGTTATTTAGACGATACTAAAACACAAAAAAAGGATTTCAAAATTTCTCTTTCTTTCTTTGTCTGGGCTAATCTCCGAAACCACTGAACACATTTATATGGGCCTTATTGCTTTTTTCCCAAAATTTCCGCGAGATCGGGACTAATATAAGATTACAAAAACATTTTTTCATAAATAAATTTAAAAAGATCACTTATCAAGTTATCACTACATATACGCAAAATGTGGGACTTGACGGAAGTGGAAAACAGAGTGTGTTAACACTACGCTAAGTAAATAACCAAGATGCAATTAGGGTAAAATCTATTATTTAACAAAAAATTACATCCGTTTTACTAAAGTTAAAATCATATATATTTTTTAAAGAAACAACTCATAAAACATTGTAAAATTTTACCAAAAAGTTCCAATTTAGGAATGGAAAAATATCCATTTTAATTAAATTGAGACCTTTGCAATACTTGATAATTGAGTTAGACAATCCATGTTTTTACGTATTTCTCTGTTAAAAGGCACTTTGTTTGATGAAACGTAAAAATTGCATTTGATTTATATATGTTTTTTTATTCCAAAGTTATTAATCGTAAATTTTTTAAATTTAAATTTATAGCCTACTTATCTGCCTGTTAAACTCTACGCCTGTTTATTATTATTATCTATACGATTATTTATTTAATACACTGATTTTCGTTAAAGCTTTAATATACAAGGAATTTGGTTAATTGATTAACCAATACAGCATGATCTGAAATTTTACAGTTTTTGAGATATTGGCTACTAAATAGTTTGTGTTCTTTTGGTTTATTAGCTGATAAAGTTTGAAAGTAGTAGTAGTTTTCAATTCATGTTTTCTCAAAATTTTATATAAATTTGGCACCAAATATCTGATAATCAACCACAACAGTCCAGCTAAACTATAAGACATGAATAATGAAATGTCGCCTTAATATGTTAAACAATTTAAATAGACATATAAAAATTAAAGATCTGGAATTTGTGATGAAGAACTATAATAACCAAGCTAAATTATAAGAAATATTAAAATAACGCCACGCTTTGCCTCGTCCCCAGAGCGAGGAAATAAAAATATTAAATATTGTTATTATAGTATTTATGGAATCGATTCCACATTCAACCGACGGCCTCATATCACATCCTTTTTTCCATATAAACATTTCTACGAATGGGTATCAAACCCTGAACCATCGCGTTTATAGTCAAACGCAACACAGCGCAAGGACGGCATCAGTTTCCATTAGTATTATGAAATATTAATTATTCTCCAAATACAACCAACCAGTATACAACAGTTCTCCTAGTATATGTATTGATAATTCAATTCCCATGGGAGTGTTCAAAATGGAAGAGGTCTCAGAATAAATATGACAAGAAAATAGACGTTATTGTCGACCCATTTTCTTTCGTACGACGAAATCGCAATGATGCAAGAATTTCTTCAATAATAGTCACTATAAATTCAGTTCTTTATCAACATCTGTTCTGTCATTTACTATCTAAATAACTCGGTTGACCTCTTTGTAAGGAGCGACATAAATATAAGGGAATATTTTAAAATTGCTGAAAATGTTTTTAAATATATTAATTTATATTTATAGACAAAATATCTTTACTGTTTTATTATATATAAAATAGTAGCCTATATTTTCAAAGATAAACTTATAAAAGTAGATGACACTTTAAAATAATAGCTTTACACAATAAAAACCAATATATTACGAAGTTGATAAAACACACAGTTGACTTAAATAATAATCCCGATAAAAACTTGACGAAGTCGTTAAACAAAAAATATTCCAAAGCATTGTTAACAACGAAAAGTAGATGATATTTTATTTATTTCGAAAGAAGTGACTTTGCTCTTTACAAAGAAGTTTGTTTGAAAAGATGTTGGTATTTTATTTTTTAACCAACTTCACGAGGAGAAGGTTTACGATTAGAATCTTTTTCCTTTTTGGGCCTGTCATATCTGATCTTTCCTTGAAAGAAGAATGCTTGTACGTTATGAGGTTCTTTTGTAAATGAGGTAGATTTTCTTTATCATCTCAGTAATTGTACCAGAGTACGACTTAAATGTATAGTGTAAATAGACATTTAAGTGGTACTCTGGTACAATTACTACACTACCACAAAAAAATAACAATCAGAAATGGAAGAAAAATATAGATAGTATCAACAAAATATTTATGATAATTATAATTATTTTAAAAACAAATAAATGAATATTCGTATTTTTTTTTTTTGGCGTTGGTTTAACAAAACAAGAGACAATTTTATTCAGCTTCACGCTGTATCCCGCACACAGCAGGATAGGCCGACAATGTGTTGAGACACTCCATTCACCATTTTCCGCCGAATTCTGGAGGCATTGCGTGTTGAGTGGAGAAACTCAACGTCGCGCTTTGCCTCTACACTATAGCGAGGAAATGATTTTGATTTACTTGGTATTAAAAAAAGAAATACAGATTTTTTGGTAATTTTCCATAAGTAAATTGAATGAAAGAAAGAAAAAGAATTGAAAGCATAATAACGAAAGTTTCGTCCAGTAATATTTCTAGTATTATATGCTTGAAAGGGTGTTACATTAAATCAAACAATAAAAATCAACTGTAGGACCAACTTAGTTGCTCTGGCACGAAAGAGAAAATCACTTCGCAACGAAGTTAGCGGCGCGAATAGCACCGGTGGACCGCGAAATTAGTTTTAACTTTTCCTATACGAGTAAACGTATGAATTGTGAACTTGGTTGTCTTTTTGAATTTAGAAAGGTTAGGCTATTGATAAATTTACATAGTAACTAAATCTACATTAAATAATAAATTAAAATGCTATTTTTCAGTTTCGGCTGTAGATACACTAAGTAAATTCACATCCCATTAAAAGTATTAAATGAGACCTAAGTTAAATGTTGAGTAATGCATCAATTTCCAATTCACTGACAAAAGAATGGGAGATTTATATAGGAACCGAGTTCTGTATTTTTTTTTAAATATCCCTTGACTTCTAATCCTTGGAAAGCTACATTTCCTGTCATTATCACAGCTCAAGCAATATCATCAGGGGCAGGAATACAAGAAATAAATATCTGATTATTATATGAAATTATATGAAACATAGTATTTAATTATAAAAAGTTTCCTCTATATTTCTGGGCTTCCATAATTAGAAATTGACCTGGTGAGGAAAAAGTGCAATATTTAAAAATAATTCGGTTCACAAAACGGACGAATCGATGGTCACGTAAAAAAAAATAGTTATCGAATATATCCTCTTAGATAAAAAAAATCAGTTTAAAAATTAAACTATAGGTCAAAACAAAACAAAAAGAATATTTCTTAAGAACCTGAAGAAGAAGTAGTAGAATATTTTAATCTTACTAAACATATAACAGAAAATCTTATTTAAGCCATCAGGTGTATTCATTTCTCGCATGAACATAGCACGATATTTTAAAAAGAAAAATTGTGTTTCAGTGTAACCTGACATGAAGGCTTGAACTATTACTCAAGATGTCATCTCGTTTCTGAAAACACAGGAGGAAGGCTCGATAGAATAAGTGTATGTTATAGGAGATTAACGATACATTATATATTTTTGGTAATTTTAAATATTCTTGAGGGCATCGTGGTGCAGAGCTGAGGGTGTGTAGTGTAACACGACGATTGTTGATTCGTTTCTCACTCTGAGGAATTAATTATAATTTTATGATTATTTTCATATCTCTGGCCCTAAGGCAAAAGCTCGTCGTTAAATTGCACATCTCCACACGCAATGCCTCGAAAAATTCGGTGGAATGTGGGGAACAGAGTGCCTTAACACTAGGTTTCCTCTGACTTGGTTAAGAAACAAATAACCTAATTAATTAACGCGTTTTAAACAACACCTCTCTTTTCACGATATATTTTTAAAGATACAAAGTTGTACGCTCATTTGACTAGCAAAAGTCTATTTGAATAAAGATATTTTGAAATCAAATACGAATATTTAGATTTTGAATTTTTATAATTTGTGATAAGCTTATTAGTTCTATCACAAAGCATTTGCAAAACCAACGCTTGGTTATTGTAGTGTGAATTTTATATAAACTGGCGAAAGCGTTATTAAGGGAACACCTGTTTTGACTACACTCGCGTAAAAAATCCTATTACAGTATTACAGTACATGTTAACATTACATTTTGGAACAAAATTATAGTATTTTAAATAGTTTCAGAGATGTAATATAAAATATTAAATCTTTATGAAATTTTATTAATTGTAATTATCATTGTATATTGATTGAGAATCGAGACATATGTTATTGAACAGATGTTGTAGATTCAATTTTTACTCGAAGTTATGTACTATTTACATTTATAAAGACTTTTCCTTTGTCCACCCATTTACCAATGTCACTAAATTAGACATAAATAGAGGACGATGTAACTTATTGTCAAGTTTTCCTAATTACCATGAAACAGGAGCAATAAATTAATTTTTCATGCAAAATAAAGATCTTGATGATTTTAATTATTTTGACATATTTCCTGTTATAGTAATATTGTGATAAAACCTACGAACTCTCAAATTTTAATTGAATCTTTAAACTAAAGGCAGCAGTTCCAA
>HE670591.1:0-27828 GCA_000313835.2 Heliconius melpomene melpomene | reverse complement strand
GAAATGACATCAATATGTACAACTCATTGTTATAAATAGTATTATTATATATATTAGTATATTTTAATGGTATGTATTTTTTTCAAATATATATGTATTCTGTTTATGTATTAGAATTTAATATGACTTGTAAGTTTATTTACACCACCCACTCTATTTTATCACAGATTTCCTAACCCAAAGGTTGTCTGGTAGAAATCGCTGATTAGCGATAAGGCCGCCTTTTGTGTGTCAATTGTTATATTTTTGTCGTTTTTATACTCTTTTTTTTTTTTCTTAATGTGTAATTGTGCACAATAAAGTGTAAATAAATAAATAAATAAATAAATATTCAAATTCAAAAATTAATGTTTATAGACAGATATAGTATTATTAAAGATAAAAGATTATTTATTCACAATAGGAGGTTTTAAGTACTGAACGCTATTACGGTAAAGTGACTATGTGTTCTTTTATGTATACTTAAGATAATTTGAATAAATTTAAAGAAACTTGTAACAAAAAACATCAGATTGAGACTTTGTCTTCTTTATCTCGGTAAAAGAATGCTTGGATACCTTACCAAGAAATATTTTCTTCAACTTTTAAAGTATCTGCAAAAGTTACCGCTGTGTTACCTCTGTCAGTCATAGGTAAATTATATGAGTATCTGAGACACATATATAGATATATTATACATAATATAAAGAAGTAATTTGATACAATGTAATACATACGCATTAAGAAAGTGTTACTTCAATTTCGATTAGGCTAAACTATAAATAATATACTGACAAATATAATTATTAAAATAATTTCAATATCATGCTGATAATATTCAAATATTGCTTTTGTACAAAAAAATATAATCTATTTCTTTATCTTAGTTCAAATTCTGTCAAGTACTGAGAACTCTAGAAGGGTCAAGGACAATTTTTAGAAGGAAGTCGAGCATAGAAGGCGTTACCAAGCGTCTAAGGTCGATACACGGAACACGCAACGGCACATTAAATGGTAATCCTAGAGAACGATACACGGTTTCCTTCCTTTACGGTATAACTTACACTTTATGAAATAAAATAGATTTACAGTAAAAATCTATCTTATTATCCTCGTGTCGTTCATTTCGTGTCATAACTTTAGTCTAATCAAGTTTCTTATAATATTCGTTACTTAACTTAGTTATTTTAATTTAAAACAATTTAGAAATTACTTATATTAAATTTTTGAATTCCAAACAAGTTAAATATGGAAATTTATTGCTGGAGATTAATAAAAATATATTCGTTACATTTTTTTTTGCACCGTGCTTAGTAATAATATGTAAGATCAACTGTTATTAGTTTCTTTCTTTATTTCGCTTAAAAGTAATTGAAAGTGTTGAGACCGCAAATATATATAATATTTATACAGTTTTTTAATTTTAAACCTTGCTTATTTTATGTGAACTTTAAGAAACGTTACTACTTAGATCTGACTTCTTATATTTTAGTAACTTTTTGCCTTCGTTAGCGGAATGAGAGCGCTCTATTTTTAAATTGCAACTGCCTTGGCTAGAAGTTGCAACTTTCGTTTTAGATATGCAATTTGACGTTTAAAATTGGATTGAGAATACTTTTAATGTGGAAAGGGAGTGTATTTAAAAATGTACTTCGAATCTGCTCCTTTTTTGAAATGTTGTGTGAAGTGACATAACTCAACAGTAACACCAGTAAAAATTGTTTACCTTAACTAATTTTTGTCAGTGCCGGAACATCTCTATCGTTGCCACACACATGGAAGATTTGTCGTCAGTATTTAATATTAAAGAGAACTTCTGCATAGTATATTGATTTAATATAAATCTTTCATATGACAATACCATACATACATATTAGTTATGTTCACTGCTGTAAATGTTTAACAAACATATAAATGTTTATGTATAAACATAAACACAATAATAATGACGACATCTTTGAGAACCTCTTTTAATTCCATTACCATACTTACGTTACACGTTGTTATACATTAATCGAGGAGACCTTTCGCCTCATTGTTCACAATTTCAACGTATATATTTTCCCATCAATTTGCTATCGTTTGTGTTCGCTACGTGCTCGAGCATAATGTTTTCAATAAAGAAATATTAGGAAATGATTTTATTAATAATGTAATTTTACCTTTAATTATGAAACACGGAAATTATTTTTTTTTACTATAAAAATATTACTGGTATTTTATATTTCTTTTACACTATTTTACAAAGTATAAGATGTGTAACGTTGCGTGTCTACGTACGTCGCGTGCTCCCAGCCAATATCACGCCTGACCTCATCCTGATAGCGCTGTAATTTTTACGATAATATTACACCAATTATATGAAATGTATCAGTTTTTGGGCTACCCTCTCACAATTTAGGGGTTTATTTTTTAAAAGACGCCTACTATTGATTATATTTAAATGTTTGATATTACATTTTTAAAGTTTTTATTAAAATCTAAGGCTTAGGTAAGAAGGTTAAACGTAGAGTAAGGTTAAGTTAATGGAAGATATAAATATAATTTCAGTTATCTCTAAATTTGAATATGTCGTCTAATTATGGGAATTCCTCAATGTCGGTCAATTAGTCACAGGATGCCAATCGCAAATGTGACCTGCTTGCGTGTGTCGTCAAAACATTGTGTTGTCGTTTTATTAGTTTCACCATCTGTATGTTCTCGACTGTAAATCAATTTTAATGTAGCTACAAAAAAGGAGGTTTAAATTATAAGTTTTTTAAAAAAACAAGTACGTACATCTTTATTAATAAAAAAAGTAACACATAATTAATACGTTTATTTAAAGTTTTCCAATATTTTATATCAAAATCGAATTTCCCGCTTTGATAACAGTTACAATGACAGTAAACTTAGCAAATTCAATATTACTAGCACTGTATACATTCGACAGTTACTCGATCGTTTAAGTCTTGTTATTACTGTGCCTTCCAATAATGCACGCCGGGTTGCAAAATCGGACATTTATAAGTACTTGCGCGCTGAATGAGATTTGCACACACATAATCTGCTCTGCACACACATAAATTGTTCAGTGGAATCTTTGTGTGTAGAGGCTAATTGATTTCGGCTTGGCCCTTGTTGAGTACAATAGCCCGGATTGCCCTTCTGTGGAATAATTAACACCAAATGCTGGGCGCGTCCCGCTCCCTTCGTTTACTCACTTAATGTATTTTAAAATTGCATTCTTTATAACTGCTATTGGCTTGTATTTCATTCATTACGGAAAGAAAATACCATTCTAATCTTAGATTTCCGTTTTTATAAGGTAATTCGAAATACACAAAAATGTGGGTGCAGTTTCGCGTTTTCATTTCACAATTAATATAAATTCTATGGAAATCATTTAGAAATAAAATATAAATAGAATATAGTTAAAAGCTTGTAACTTATAGCCATCATCACCGTTTATGCAGCATTTTGTTAAACATTTCGAACGTAACATTTAGTGTCAATAATGTATAGGTTTTTAAAGTATAGGTATATATGTAGTAGACATGCCTTAAAAAATATTTTAACTTTAAAGCAAGCAAGCAAGTTAAAGTCAAGATGTTAATTAAATGTTTAACACAAAATAAACAATGACTCTCTAAATACATATATAGTATATGATGTGACTCTAACTAAGGTGACAGCTACCTAATGCTAATGCAAACGCCACTTCGCATATCACAACACGAGATGCTCTGTCAATCACAAGCGCCCCGCAAAAGCAAACAACAGATCCGACAAACCGACTAAACATTGTCTGTTTTGTACGTCAGTCACGTCCGATCATCTGTAACCGACAAAGGACGGGGACAAAAGCCAACTTTCTTTTTGTTATGTGTCAAGTCATGGGAGGTGGCGAGAATTATTTATATTTGTTTAGTTTCATTCTGCATCCCACAAGTTGTAGGCAGGAGGAACCTGGGAACCTACATTTCGTTCCTATTTTCTTCCGAATTCTCGACGCGTTTTCATGTTGAGTGGCAGATCTCAACGCCGCACTTTGTCTCTTAACCAGAGCGAGGAAATAAAAATATTACACATTTCATTCCCCCGAACGAATATCAAACCAATAATCATCACGTTTACATTCAAACCCTTGGGCTTCTGGGCAACGATGGCTCCCAATAAAACAATTTATTAAATATAAAAGTTTTTATATTCATTAGAATATATTTCTTATAGTTAAGCATTTGTAAATTACGCGATTTTTTTTTTGGGGCAAATTAAAATTTCAATATAAAATACTTTTATTTTTCCAAAGCCAAAATGCCTACTAACGCTATCGCCTATACGATGCATGCTATGATACAAAATCTTGCAACAGTGATCATATTTCCCCACCCACATAGCGTCATCGTCATCGTCATCGGCATTGTCTATGCTGCATTATTGTAATTGTAAGCGCATCCGGCGGGATCGACGTCAGACGCCGACTCTGGATGGATATCCCATTAGTATAATAGAGAGTGCTTAATTAAACGATGCCGAATCTCCGGAGAGTTAACTTCTTCGGTACGTTAACGTTTCATAAACAGTGCGGTGCTCAGGATCGAGCCGAATGATACGCTTCACTGAGCATTCACAAATAAATGCAAATTTCTCGGTTATAGTTAATTACGTTCACGACGTTAATTTCAAAATGAATTCCAAATGTGTTTTGAAAGTGAAACTTTGTTTGAGATGACCTAGTCGATGAGTGGAAATATCATTTTGTATTCATTTGTGTCCTCATATTAAGTGGCAGACCTACGAATGTGACCAATTCAATATATATTATAGCACCCTGCTAGGCTAGGCTAGGCAGACAGAACCTAGTGTTAAGACACTCCGTTCCATTAAGACACTTCCGTTCTCCACTTTCCACCGAATCCTTGGATAGTTTCGTTTTCATTATTTACCCACTTATTTATTAATTCCCTTATATCTATTCCTAAACAGTAGATTAGGAATAAATAGCTCTTAGATTCTTGTAGTTGTTACTTTAGATGGTCTCCTCCTTCAATATATCGATGTGTCTCAAAAGATGGGGGCTAGAGACAGGTGCACTACCGTTCGGTCCAAATCGTTAAGCTTGAACTGCTCGAAATAATAAGTAGTTCTACCGTTTGAGTTGCGGAGGACGTCGCCGGCAATTCCATTCAAAGGTAGAATGAAGATAAATGGTTGAAGTCGGCTCTATAACGAGCCGAACTCGACTGTTTTCAATTTGCCCACGCTCTTGCTTCGATTTAGTGTAAATTCAGAAATGTATTTTTGTTTGGCGATCCTCGTATGTTAGATTGGGGAAACCGTATTTTCTTTTATTTTTGTGATCTTCATGGTTTCGTTGTCTACCGTTTTGAATATGTCGATGGGGTTGGAAAGATTCACTTACTCCAGTGAGCTTGTTATATTTATCTGCATATAAACTGTATCGGATTATCTAGGACCATCTTATTTAAGAACAATAATAGTTATGTTGAACATTCACATTCTTCTGTAATTTTTTTAAAGTAGTTTTTTTTTAATATTTTTCTAAGAGAAATAAAGATATTAAATATTTTATTTCCACGTCTGACCTTTGTTTAATCTAAAAAGTTTTGCAAAGTTGTCTTTTATGTAGTATAATAACATTTTTATATTGGTCTAATTTCGATCGACCTTCTTAATATTGTTATTAAAACGGATTAATGGTCTAGCCTAAATTATATATTTGACTTGTGACCCGCTCACGGCTTCGCCCGCTTGTACTACAAAATTATTAATTTACTAATCTACATTAAGTAATGGTATATATATGGGAAATCATTTTTCTAATAATAATATCATTTTAAAAACAATATATATACTTATATTGAAATGTAAAGTTTCAGTCAATTCAATAATCAGTTATTTATAGCAATCTTGTCGAACAATATTCTTTAAAATAGTATTACTTTTTTATTTCTTAATCGATTGAAATAAAACAAACGCTAAACGTTAAGCGAAGCTTTCAAAATACAATATTAGAAAATAAATTAATTGCATAAATCGCTTGACCCGTTTCTGAGATTAGCGTGAAAAAACGCAGAGGTATTGTTTTTAAAAAATCATTGTTTTTGATTCTATTACGTTATTAAATGCCACCGATAACATTTTACTTATATAAGGCCCATGTACAGTTACGGATCCGGTACGATTATATTATAAGAAATATAAGTACTATTTTTATAGCAAACTAAAATGCTATATATATGTATACGTTGGTGCATAATTTATCTCAATATGGGACAGGCGGAAGCTGCTAACGAGACCTTTTTACACATCTCGCTTTGTGGTACGTTTGTTTCTTTTTGAATATCTTTAAAATGTTTAGGTTTTTCCAGTAACTCTATATACATTTACTGACTCTTGGTATAAAGCTTTTGTTTCAAATCTTTTCATAATTCGTTCTCATTTATGGTATAATTTTTTACTCAATTGTGTATTTAGAAAGAAATATGTGTAATATTTATTTTTCTAGTCTTTAATTTATTATTATTTATTATAGTATTTATATATTTTTTTTTAGTTTACCGAGTTGAGTTTCACTAAACTACCCAACAGTGTTCATATCACAAAACAATAGGTACATACCAGCAGCGGTCCATTTACCAAACTGTCATATTTGGATGATATTGTTTAATATAAGACAATGTGTCCAAAAAACATATAATATGATAAAAAAGTTTGAGATATTTTTCTAAACAAAATTCTGAACTACTACGATCTACAGATTTCCACTCAGAAGTCCTATCAATAAGCTTATTAAGTCCTGGTATCCGGTATAACCTATTAAGCTGATAATTTTAATCCATAATTTATATGTGATATACCTTCGCAAATTCCGTGATTTCCGAACTTGCAGGCGATCATACGTGAAATTAAGGTACCATTTTCAATTATTAGAGGGTCTTCAGAAGCCTACGCTTTTTGGGTGTTTTATCCAACGGGTCCAATCTGGAAAACTAATGACCTGCAAAGTATCTCGTTGAATTGAGTAATTTTTCTTTGCCATTCCCCCAACTTTTAATTAGGATTTTATTGAGGATACCTAAATTATTAGTAATTAATTTCGTTTTGAGTTTATTTTTGTTTAAATTTCTTTATTTTAATATCCCTAGCTGAATTTTCATGTTTAACATTCAATGAACACAATCTTAGTCTTGTTTTTATTTATGTTCGTCTATTTAAATACGAAAATAATTATTAAGCAATGTAATATAAACCTATATCATATTTTTTTACTCTTCGATAGTAGACAATGCGCAGTTTTAATAGGAACAATCTTGTATCTATTCTATTGCTATCGAGCTCGTTTCCCTATATTACGTTATCCATAAGTTTATTCACTACTCCAGACATGGAGGCAGTTTTGGACCTTGCTATTTGCTTAGGGCCGGGTTGTTCGCCTCAACAAATACTATAGTACTTGAATATTCGGCCTGGTTGTAAATGTCAAGTGTAGTAGGTATTAGTATGAAAGAATCTACGTATGTTCTTAAAATAGTATATAAAAAATAGCTCATTATTCAGAAAGTTTATTTGTATAAAATAATTTAATTTGTTGTAGTATGAGTAAATTTGAGTTCATATTTAGCTTAAAAATACTTATATATTTTCAATGAAAGAGATTTGTAATAATGTAACTAAATAATAATGAGTACAAATCACATTAAAAATGTTCATTAGAAATATCATTTGTTTGTCCTAATAATGTCAGTCATAGACAGCAGCTGTTGAGCGTAGAATTTTAACAAGGTTACTAACAAAAAGCTTAATTAGCGGAGAACGGATGTTTGTTCAGACAGACAATGGCCCGGCTTGAAAACTAGGTTTTTTTACCGCAGTTAAGAAGCCCCGGGGACGGTCACACACCAGTAATGCATTACAGAGCGCTGGCTTTGAAAAACTTATGTTCATTTGTCAGTATTACTGTGTGTCGCTGATATTATGTGTCTATTAACTTTTGCCTGCTCCTTCATATCACCATGTCGTGTTTAATATTTGAGTACACGTTAGAGTTACTGAGGCCGTGGCGCAGGGGCACAAGCGTGTGACTGTAAACGCGGTAAGCTGTGGGTTCGATTCCCATTCGAGGAAATGAAATATTAAATATTTTCATTTGTTCGCTCTGGTATCAAGGCAAAGTGCGGCGTTGAGTTCCGTTATTCAAAAAACAATGCGTCCAGAATTTGGAAAGTGGAGAGCAGAGTGTCTTCTCCCTTTACCTTCTCTGCTACATATGGGAGAACGCATAAAGCTGAAAAAACTTATGTATGTAATTAATCAATACTGTAGTATGAATATCATTTGATTAGAGTAATTTTGTAGTTATATCAAAGTAATTACAGTGTTACTATAGACATACATACATACATCAACTTCAAAGCGTATTAGGAAACATTGAAATCGACTCAATTAGATGGTTAGTATCCATCATAAATATAAAAGCATCATAATATTAGTCTTGAAATGATATATTTACTTTTTTCGTCCTGGAAAAATGGCCATAGGTATAAAATATCTTAACAAGATATGGCCATTCACACTCACAGGCCACTTTGAAGTAGATGATGACTATCAGTTTCGTACATTTCTTAGAGTAGGCTCCAACCACTTTCAAAGTGAACAAAATAAATCATTCATCACTTATCCCTAATTCCGCCCACAGGGAAAACTGAGAAAATCCGAAGTCCGCGTCAGTAATTAGGGGTAACTTGGCAACAAGTAGGCGCAAACCTTGGTTTCGTGGGATCAAGCACATTTACAACTTTGTGGTCCTTATATTATGTGCAATAAGAGTCACAAAGTTCCAGGGTCGCACTCACTCGAAAGGCACTAATCTGACCTTTTACCCAAAAACTAATGTGGTGATGTTGTTAATAGCAGCATTTCCATTTGAAATGTGTATTTGTTTCTTTTAATACAAGTATATACAAGAAAATAAAGATTTTACTAAGATATTCGGAAAATATTATTATAGACTTAAATAGTACTTTACTATCTCTTCGATCTTAAATCCTAAATATTTTGTGAAAATAAATACTATTATATTTTTAATAACTTTTAATCTTTGATCTTTCATTAAAAATACTATTACCTTTTAACAAAAACAATTTACCGAGGCCGGGAATAGTAACAATAGCCGTTAACGTTTACGATACCCGCGATCGTAATAATAGCAAGTTTATGACGTTTTTACTCTTGCCGCGTTATCAAAATCATACTAAGCTTTATTAAGATAAACGCCTCATTTGCTTTTACGATCTGAGTCAATTCAGAAACCGTGTGTAGGTATTACGACTGGTTTCGGCATTAATAAAATATCCTATAAAAATTACTGAAAAGTTACTTTTTTTTTACAATTTAGTTATAATTTTATTTCTATGGTATAATGCTATTATCAATAAAATAAAATTAAATCATTTTGATAATAATTTATTTTATATTATTTTAAGTTCAGGCTTTGTGCCTCATATAACAAGGTAGACAGGAAGACCCTAGTGTTAAAACATACATTCCTATCAATTTTTAGACATTGTGTGTAGTAACGGTGCTTTGACACGTCATGCCAGAGTAGAAAAAACATTTATTGTACCGAGAGGGATTTAAATCCATACCTAGCGCGCTTATAGTCGGACGATTAACAAATTACGATTATTTGCAATATTTTTGTTATATTACCTTTTATGTTTGAAAGTGACTTCTAAATACACTATGTCATAAAGGTTTTAACTAACTACGTCTAATAAAATTCCTAAGCTGCGCTTTTAATTTGATTAATGATCCTACAACACAACTCTAGTGATAACTTACTTATACAAGTTACTTTCAGAGACTAGCGATATATACCTCACGAAAGTTAAAATAGTTGATAACATAGAGTTTAAAATCAAAACTTCACCCGCTTATGACCGCAAGCAAAATACAACAGTACAAAAGACAATGCAAACATGATACCGCATCAAAATCTTCACACGTCCACGTAAAAAGCTGAGAAGCAGCCAGTCTCGTTAGCACCATTATACTGAGCAAAGCCTTACATTAACGTTGGTTTCAACAATATGTAATACAATATCAACGAAAAGCTGGAGCTACCTCAACATTTCCGTTTCATAGGTTTCCTACGGTCGGTATTTATATTTCATATTCAAACGGTTTAAATTGTCTACTACCATTATTCGTTTCCTTTTATTTCAGTAATTTGTGGATCGACAATTTATTTAATGGTTCCTAGTAAATGATGTCACCACATATGTTTGTACGCATATGCTCGTTAAGAAATAGATGCTTTTATGTTTTATGTTTTGTGTTACTAATGAATTCATTAAAAGTAAGTAATATAAAAAATATAAACAATTTTAATAAAACTAATTATTAATAGCGTAGGTATATGTTCTTACGTAAGTTTTAAGATAAAGACTAAATAATCGTGAGAACTGACAGACTCGTCCAATACCCAAACAAATTGCAAACTCGAGCAGCACTGTAAGAGTGAAATATAACCCAACGCAATCAGCCAGTGGATAGAACGAACCGTGCTTGTAAAGAAACAAATTAGATCCGTCTCAAGAACACTGCTTTTCAAATAGATCAGGGGAAAAGACCCGTCCTGCTAATGAAGGGTTAGCGGTACACAAACTGAGAATGCTCTTGGAATATATAACAAGAAAAAAATAAGTAGACCCCGTCATAGTAGTTCTCAACGGTTTATTTTGTTACAAGGCTTGCAGATTTTTTTTGCACGAATGTTGGGTTATTTGTGAGCAAGTTAGTTTTTGAGTAAGATGGACGAGTAAGTTACATTTTCTATAACACAATTTGCGTTACTTACATGATTGCATGAACAATGAACATTTTCAGTATACTATTCTACATTATTACGACTTACATATAACGTCTTATGTGTGTAAAATATCTCCTAAAACATAGAAAGCTTGTAGTTACGTACCTATGAGTGTAACTAGCGTATATAACGAGCCAACGTTTAAATCGTTTGAGAAACAAACACGAGGAAGTGGAATAGAAAAGGAAAATATTGGTTTATACTTAGAATAATATTTTATGTGGAAATGAGTTCTCAATTCCGGTAAGGCTTCGTAGTTATCGGAAGCTAACGGGAACGTTTCTCCGAGGAGATTTCACGTCTCGATACATCGACTGACGTTGTTGATACGGTATATTTATAATGAAATGGATATTAGTCGCAGAATGTGATATATGAAAATTGTTTTCCATTTATATGTAATATCTTAGAAATGAAGAATTTTTCATAAAGTAATATTTTTTTATAAGTACGTTAAAATTATTTTATTATTATTAATAATATAAAATGTCTTCCAAACCTTTCTTTTCGGTCTTATTAAATATATCGGTATATTTCTTTTCACATATCAATTCATTGATTCATAAATCCACTTGAAAGATATTGCATTCTGTTGAAAATCTAGAGAATCATATTATATGGCACAGATATCGAGGGTGAATTACAAAAATGAAAGGAGAGCGGTTCGAAGGAAAGCAAACCAGAATAAATTTAAAAGTTTGCGAGTTTCTGTGGAGTCAATTCAATGCCGAATCATATCGTTCCAATTTGACGGGTTTTTTGAGGTTGTATTCATCAATAGCGCATTATTTAAACTTGCTAATTGAATTTATTGACAACAAATAATTGTATAGCAGAAAAAAGTACTTTATATATTTAGCTTATAATATTTCATTTTGCGTGCCACAATATGTTTATTTATAATCTTAATTATATGTAGAGAACAAAGTTTTTTGTATGGTTTATAAGTATTTTGTATGGTTTATAATTAATTTAGTTTCTTTAGGTTTTTGTTGAAACAATATAAACCAGTCTGTTGCTGCAAAATTGTGTAGAGAACTTTGTTAGAAAAACTTACCCTTTTGAAATTTTATTATTATATGAGATATAAAGTTAAAGTTTAAATTGCAATCTGACCACTGGTAGTATACTTTTATTTACGATATATATGAGTTTTATTGTATAAGCCACATTTCTTACGAGCTATATTATCTAAAAAAATGTAGCTATAATGCAGCTTTATCTAAAAAAATCTGGCTTACAGATAGATCTGGTAGATAAATTCAACACAAATGTGATTATAACACAAGTGTATAAATTTCGTGTTTCTTTGATTACTACCATAATTTTATCAGACATGGCTCATACACTAGAAAAATATTAAAATTCCGCAAACCAAGAATACCGAAATATATTAAAGCAAGTTCAACCACATGTAGAATAACTTTGACTAACAATAAGATACATTTTGCGAAGTATGATTCGCGTGGCAACAGCTACTTACTGCAGCGCGGCCACCGGAGCGAGGCAGAGTGCAGGAAGGCTCTAAAGTGAGCTAAGCCAATCCCAAATGATGTTCCATATAGTCGCAAATTTTTATCCAAAATAAACTCGGTATCTGCCGAGAGAACTCGCTTCACTTGTAAGAAGTTTGTGGTATACCTACCTTGTTTTATATTTATATTTTATGTACAAATATACTGTGTGTATTTAAATCTATATTTTTTTTCAGATATGTGGGCTTTATTTCGTAGTAAGAACTTGATCCTATATTTAAAAGATGATTCTGTAACAATTTCTTTTTTGAAACAATTGACACAGTTGATACGGCTGATTTGTAATCCAATAATTGTGATGATTTACCCAAGAAATATGGGATTTCGTTCTTTATGTAGAAAATAGGGAAAAGATTAGTGTTGAACACACATTTTGCTTGCCTATTTTATTAAACATAAGAGATACAGTGAAAATTGTGAACAAATATTACGTAATTTTTTATTCATTTAAGTTTAAAGGTTTTGCATAAATCATACTTAAAGCTATTGGCACGAGAAAGTGTTAGGATAATCTTTATAACTTTGTGAGGTGAAGCATAATACACTTTTAAATCGTCTTGTTGTTTATATTAAGCTCGTCGCGTTAAAATGTTTAAAATACTTTGGATTATGGAGTTCTCTGGAAGGCCTACGTGTTTATGTCTTTGGGTCTTTTGTGTTTTTATAATTGGACATTTGATTCTATATCAAATATGTCATTTCTAAGATTTACTTTGTTTTGTTCTCAGTGTCTCTTTCTGACTGAGTCGAGATAGCCTGCTGGAACAAAATGTTTGCATTCATTCCGGAATATGACCGATCCCATGGATCGTGATAGGTATGACCGATCCCATGGATCGGTCATACCTATCACGATGAATGGACATGGGTCCATGCACGGTCGGTAGCGATACGCGCCTCACTGCTTCATACAACATGCAAAAAGCATTTTAATTACTTTTAAAGCATATATAGCTTACAGGGAACAATATCGCACACATTATTACGAAGAAACAACAATCATCATTAAGCTCTTACTATCAACCGGCTTGTTTTAACTTTAGATTACTTACACCTCTGAATAGCAATCTGCGTCAAGAGACAATGAAAGAGAAATTTCTATCGACATCTTGATTACGAATATGCCGCGGGATGAGTACTGCGGCTTCAAAGTATTTAGATGTTTTGATAGTTTCTTAATAGAATTGTATATACAAATATTTATTCATATATTTTAGATAGGAAATGAATTTTATATGGTTGAAAACCATTTATATATTTTATATAATGGCACTATATAATTTTGATATACTTGCCAGTATTCAAATTTGATTTCAATTTTATTCATAAAAACAACCATGATTGAACTAAATGTTGATTAAGTTTTAACTATATTTCAATATGAAAAAGTAGTAAGTGCAATTATTGAATTTGCATTTTTATATGAAATATATGAGGGATATTTTGATTTTTTATTAAAATTCTATATGAAAAATTCTACTATTCTAAATATTTTTAGCGGTTTGTTATACATAAATATTTTAGTAAATTTATATAAAACAAAGTATGTACATAATTTTCTTTGTGCTCAGAAAAGAGATCGTATTAATGAGCTGCACTGACAATTTGTTTCGCTGGCTATCGGTTCTATTGAAAGCTTTTTCCAATATTACACAAAAAGTCATGGATCTTAAATCCATTTCCTGGCATTGACAAACTATTATGTCTTTTATTTCTTTCTCAAATTGTTTCGTCAATTTATTTTACTTTTGTATTGAATTGACGTCCTATTGGTAGCTTGTCTAACAAATTGCTTTTATTGATGTATCTACTAGTATTATATTACTTACTATTATTAAGCCTTGCGTTAATAAAAGTAGTATTGTTTTTAATGTATTATAGAAACTACCCTGAGTAACGGCTTAGTTTCGTGTCAGTGAGCATTGACGTCACCGCTTTAATACTTTTTACTTTATAACGTCACGGATTTTCACATTCCACATGATGTGAATGACATATAGAGCCACTAATTGGAATACAAGTCAGATAAGATTTTTACTGTTTAAACAGAGAAATTCTGAAATAATGAAAATAAAAAAAATACATTCACATTATAGTATGTAGGTCGAGCTGAGTTTTATTTCCATGTACGGGTTGAGATGGTAAGGCTTCGTTTGTACCACTGGTTTAATATAGGGGAAAAAGGGTCGATCAGGGGGCAGCGGCAAATTGAACGACTCGAGTGCGAAGGATCGCTTACATTATTCTTTTGCGGGACCCATGTGCAATCTGTCTTTACATGTATTGAAATAAAAAAACATCGACGTACGCTCTGCTGATCTTTGTATTCATGGTTTTATCTCTATACTATTGATTGTATTTAAGAGAAATTAGTGTCATAAAAAGGATTTATTCTAAGTTAAAGGGTTTATTTTTAGTTTCTTTAGGAAATGTAATTTTTTTAGTCAGAAATGGTTAAAATTTCAATTCCTTATTACAGAACTAGATTAGAGGCGACTAAAAAATACAATAGTTATTATAATTGAATTTGTTTTGCATATTTGGATAAGTAATTTATTTTTCCAGGGTCATGATTCGATACAAACACTTACACCCGTGACCTTTTTCATGTTACGCAGGGTTGCCGTGCGCCTTTGTACCTGGACGTATCAATAGGAATGTTTTTGTTGCGTCAACCTTTACAAATATGAATGTGTGTTTGTCTTCATATCTATTATTTATCCTCTATAATATGCAGATAACATTTATTTTTCTATTAAATTATTCACTATTATTTAGGCTTTAGAGGAAGGCTAGACGAATCCTATAATTAGATTTATTTTACTTATTATTTAATATCTATAATAAATGTATAGATTTTTTAGAGAACGTAGAAACCGTCCAACGTCCCAAGAAGCGAAGATTCAAATCCCGCTACGTTCAAATATTTTTAACGTTTTCTAAAAAATCTATTTACACCTCTTATAAGTTGTAGGCCTATATTTTTTAATAAAGATAATAAAAATTGCTTGCAAGTTTCTGGTGTGGCAAAATTATCCAGAAAGCCCACGTTTATTTCCTTGATCTTAACAAATACACTGGCAATAGCCCACTGCGGCTGAATTGACGTACACAAACGACTGGTATACTTCATTTGAACGCAGTACAAAAAATAACCTAATAAATAAGCAACGCTGTATAGCCGACGTAAAAACGGAATGGACGAACAAATTTGTGCTTAGCGACTTATTTATCTTCAGCTTTCTTAATTAAAGATTTTTTTTTCGGAAAACCACCACAGATTTCTTTTCGAATATTTTTTCGAGCCAAGGCCGCTCTTATATTCATTAGAGACGTGACAGGCAAGAAATTCTTCCTAATTATTCATCGGGCCCGGCGTTAAATCGTCAGTTTGTGCGTCCTTTTAATGGAGTAGAAAATAAAAAAAACTTCGAAACATAACAAGTAAGGCGTGTCCCGTGTTATTCATGAGTCGGGAAGTTCAACGTGAATATTTCTTTAATATTTTGTAAACAATAGACATTGCAGTGTGGAGTGTGACCTCTTTAGAACCATAATAAAAGTTTATTTTTTATATATTTTATAATGCAACATAACATTTAAAATTGTCATTCTTTTTCTGCTTCACGCTGTATCCCACTAACTCAGCTCCCAACTTTTCACTGAATTGTGGAGATAATGCGTATTGAGTGGCGGAACTCAACGCCGCTCATTTCCGACGATTCGTTCTCAACGCTAGAGAAAAGGTATGAAAATATTTAAATATTACATTTTCACGAGTGGGAATCGAACCCACAGTCGGTTGCCTTTACAGTTTCACGCTTGTTGCCCTGCACCACTAGCCCTTTTTTTTCCATTTACGTAGTATAATATTTTTATTTTTACAATAAAGTGCAAAAGTAACCTGTTACTTATATATTACCTGTTACCGGTTACTTAAGTTTATACTGCATAAATATAATAATAACCTTTCATTTTATAAAATCACATGATTTCCATTTTCCATGTAATAATAGAACATTGGAATGTCTGCTTATAATTAATACCAGTAAAGTCGAACTTTGAGCACTTTGCGAGCTAAGTTAAATTAAACGTTCTACATCGACACGTATCAAGCGCGAGTTAAAGTGCAGCTGCGGTTTAACGCCGAATTGTATTGTAAATTAGTTTTCGAGATGAATTTTTCGGAATGCGGCCGTTGATTTTCTTTTTGAGGGTTTTTTTTGTTTGAATTTCGTTTGTGCTGCATTGCTGGGATAGTTATGGTAACTTGTTTGAACAGACACAATGCTTTTTTTATTTTATACTTTTGTGTTCTCAATTTTTGTAATTGTTGAGTTAACTACGTAAAGAGTTTTAGAATTTTTTGGTTTTTATTTGTTAATAAATTTATGTACATATTATTTCTATATTAGGTACAGTCATTGTTTAAAGACAGGTTTTCTTTATGTTCTTCTTCACTTATTACGATTATTTTGCATGAAAATATTTGTGAAAAATGAATTAAATTGTAATAGATAAATATTCAACTATTCATAACATTTCGTTTAAACTCACGAGGCCACAAGACAATAAATAATGTTCTTAAATCCACGATCCATGACTTGGCAAATTCTTGCGCATAAATTTCGCTGAACTGACGTGCGATAACGTCCGCGCGACGTATTGATATCTAACGCGATGTTGCCCTGACTACGACGCAACCGCTACGAGAAGGTAACTGTCTAATATCTAGGTTTTATGGTAAAATTGGCCAAATTTCGAATCCAGAATTTGGAAGTCGGAATTCAGAGTGGGGAATGGAATGTCTTAACACTAGGTTCCCTCTGCCTACCCTGATTTATTTTATTTTGTTAGTGGTAAAAAAATAATAAATTAAAAATTTATTAGTATGATTTATTTAGTCTTATTTTAGTTTCACGCTGTATCCCGCTTATAGCAGGCTAGGCAGGGGGAAGAAATATTATGACACGCGGACTTCATTTTCTGTCATTTTTTGAGACATTTGAGCACTCAAAGCCGCGCTTAGTTTTCTTAATAGCGATGAAATCAAAAAATATTATTCATTCCTCGAGACGCGTCACGGCTATTCTTCGTGTTTTATCAAAAAATCTTAATTAATAATGTTATTGATTGCTCTATTTGTATAAGTTTTCAGTGTGTTTTATATTATTTTAGACGAGATTTAAAATAAAAGCTGTGTTGAAGATTCTCTTTGTACTACTGTTTTGTATTAATAAAAAAATAAATTATAATATTGTGCAAAATAATTGTAAACTGTAATAAATATTAACTTATCAATTTAATCGTTTTGTTCAGCCTCGCCTTAATGTTTTTTCTCGCAAAAAATAAAGGCAGTAAGTCCGTTCCTGCCAAATCACTCTTACGTTTTTTCTTCAAATTTATTATGTAGGTACTACTTGCAA
Organism: Heliconius melpomene melpomene; assembly: GCA_000313835.2. NCBI lineage: Eukaryota > Metazoa > Arthropoda > Insecta > Lepidoptera > Nymphalidae > Heliconius > Heliconius melpomene. The sequence continues at coordinate 10,012 of HE670591.1, read as the reverse complement.
GCGATAAAATGCTGTGTAAGATTATTTAAATTGAGATAAAATATTGTTAATGTATATTTTATAGTTTAATATCAGATTAGGATCACGAAAACGAAAAGCGCGCACATAAATCTTCTTGAGCTTCGATAATGTTCGAACCATATAATTCAAAGTAGTACATTATTTTAACTAAATTTATAATATATATGATACATACACATTATATTAATGTATTCCAATCGGTTACAGCTCCAAGTGGAACACTAGCATTAAGATAATACCCGACATTGAAAACAACTAAAGCGTATTAACGATTAGCTGAAACCATCAATTTATTATCAACTACGACTTTCTTCTTTTAATAGAAGCAATAGAGAGCGAAGTCTCACTTCTTTACAATAGTGAATAAAATAATATAATGCAATAATTTATTGAGGTGCAGTGCCTTTAACGTGAACACAGAAAATTAAATTAAATTCTCCATACCAAAAATCCTTATCACACATAAATCTCGCGATGAACTGTCGAGATAAATATGTCCAATGTTGCGTTTTGTGACATTATGTTCACGATACTCGGCAGCTGCAGTTTGATAATACATTTAAAGGTGATTGATGGATTACACCAACTATTGGCCCGTCCTAGCTTCGCCCGGTGTTTACTTTGTTATACAAATGTTTAGCTTTATTTATAAATATTTAGTTTGATCGACTGATCGTGATAATGATATTTTGATTCAGTTAACCGTTTTGATTATAGGCTTTTACTTGTAAAATGAAGTTCATGATGCATTTATTTAGTTTTTTAATAAGGACATTATGTTACATATTTGTATACTATAATAAATATGTGCAATAAAGTAACTGTTCCTGTCCATTCACTTTAAATAAAATGAAGCTACTGCTATAATACTGAAATTAGCAAAATCTTAATATAATCATATTAAAAATCATGATCTTATTTGAATTTGTTATCATCACATAAATTGTAATACACACATACATAATTTTTCTATTTGAACACGTTATTATATTATCCAAACATTACTTCTACCAGCTCCTATTTAGAAACCATAATATGAAAATGTTGTCGAAATGGAAATGGAAATTTATGCAAAATCAAAATATGTGAGGATAGAAAATTATAAACTTTAGAGCGAATATGACATGAATATGGGTAAGCCGCATAGACGGAAACCCTGATATCTTTGTGACAATTACTGTGTGTGTTTACTTTGCATAATCATCCCATCGACACACCATTTGTCCATGTAAATAAAGGATGCTTTTAAAGTAATAACTGACCTGACTCGCGCCGAAACTACAGTCGTACTATCAACTAAGAGAGTGGAATCAGTTTTTATTGCCCTTTTTTCCCATATTTGGTGAAATGTCGATAACACATTTTGCTTCCTTTCTGTGTCGTTCGTTATTGCTTGTCCTAGATTTAGATTTTTTTGATATAAGAACAATATTTCGATATAGATATAATATTTGATATAAGAAGGCATATATATAAATGGACTGACTTAATTTTCATTAACTAAGACCTTCATTTTTAACCAAAAAGAATATATCATTATTGCATCACGTCTTCATAAAGGCGCTTAAATATAATAAGTTTATATATTTAAGCGCCTTACGTTTATTTTTATATTCGTCAAAGTAACATTAGCAACTAAAATTAAATTTTATTTTGACCCATGTTACTTGAAATGAAGTAGGTCTATTCATTTTCATTGCTCAAACATGCGTAGCTATTGTAAGTACGAGTAAGTATGCATAAATTTGTAACCAAACGGGCATATGAATAATAAGTGCCTTATGAATATTATTAGAACTCTTATGCTTTAAAGATTTCATTAATAGAGGATCGTTAGGGAAACGAGGTGTTATCTTAGAAGTGCTTAATATATCTGCTTCAATATGAAATGATATGAAATTGATTAAAAAAAGAGTAAAATTATTTAACATCTTTAAGTATTTTTACTTATATATAGGTATAGTTAGTATTTTTTAAAAATAAACAAAAAAATAAAATAAAGACTGCAGTCGCTTTTATATTCAATTAGTAACATTTAGATTGCACACTAATTGCCTTAATGGCTGAATGCAATGAAAAGTCTTTAAAGCATGAAGGACTGCAGTTACCGTCTCTATTAAGCAAATCCCCATAAGTCATTACGATATATCAACGTTAGTGTTCTGTCAAATAATTTTTTAAACACTAATAATATATAGTTACTTTTATAGGTGCTAATTATTAAATTATAAAAAAATTTTCAAATTAAATATTATTTTATACTGCAAATAGCGAAGATTACGTGACCTTCGTACAGTATTAAACACATTTACCTTCTAGTAACTACTACCACAAACAACTCATCTACCACAAAGCTTATTGGCTCACTTTATTTAGGAAGAAGAAGTTCCAGCCACGCGGGATTCTTTGTAATTAAACTTGTGAAAAATATCTCATTACGCTTTAAATTAGTATCCGGAAGGATTTCTTGTTTGTTCTTTTATACTAAGGCATGGTATATTATACGTGCAATATTGACTGACCGAGGCATTTTTATAGCACAAATAATTCTTAAAAATAAATAATTAAAAAAAAGCAATTATAAGTATTGATAGCGAAGTATATCAAGATCATCGCAGCCAGAACGTCGGTTGAATATTGGATTCATTTCCAAGGAATGTTTTCGAAGCGTAAGACAGTAATATTTGCGCCGTTGATATGCAATATGACCAAATAAATGAGTACACAACTTTTTTGCTTGTATATTTTCCTTATTGCAGGGTAGGTAGGGGAAGTTAATTTTTTTGTTTCGTTTTGCTCTTTTTATGCATTCGAACGGATATTTTTCTTCTTTAGAATTAGAATCTAAAATAACCGCGTTCAATCTAACTTGTAACAATCGTGTCACTAAGGCAAAAGTGAATTGTTTCTGCAAATAAACCAGCAATATCCTATTTTATATATTGGGAAGTCGTGGCGCAGGAACATAAGCTTGCTACGTCAAACGAAAGGTTGTGGATCCGATTTCTACTCGGGGGATTGAAATATTTAATATTTGATATTTTTATTAATATTTTCCTTGCTTGCCTTGCTTGCTTGTAACGAAGCAAAGCACGGCGTTGAATATTCGACACAATGGCTTAATACTATGTCTTAGTTATGAATGGAGTGTCTTAACAATAGGCACCAGGTTCCCCTACTGACCTGCCATATACAGGTACACCGTGAAGTTAAAAAAACATATTTTCAGTGAATATAAATATATTGCAAACAAAACAATTCTTGCATTTAAAAATAAAAATGATAATAATTATTTTTGTTCGATGTTAACAAAATTTAAATAGTCAACATAGTTCATCGGAACATCACAGCTTATGTAAATAGAATCCGCATGAACTATTTTAAACAAGAGTACAACACTGGTGTTTGTTCAGCCGATTCGTTATCAGTATAATCTACTTTGTGAAATTAACTTTTATATTCTCCGTTGCAACCGATCCTATACATGTAGGTATTGTGATGGAAATATCTCCCTAATAACATTTAAATAATTTCAAGTGGTACAAAATTGAATATGTTCAATGATTGGGTGTTCATATTTTGTGAGGCTGTTCGTTATTTGTATGGGGGATATAGGTGTGTATATTATTCAAAATTAAAGTTTTGTTTAATATGTTTCTACCAACTATTTTATAGCATTATAATATTTAATTAAAAAGCATGTGCTTTATATGTATATATTTTGAATTTCAGGCTGTATCCCACACATAGGGGTAAGCAGAGGAAATCTGGTAACATGAGAACCGCCAACATCTTGAAGCATTGCGGGTTGAGCGGAACTCAACGCCGTGCTTTACCTCGTCACCATACCGAGGAAATGAGAATATAAAACATTCCATTCACGCGGTGGGATCGAACCCACAACCGTCGCGCTTGCAGTGACACGCTTGCGCCCTTAGCTTGTATACATACTTTCTTTTCTAAATAAAATAAGAAGATTAAAGAGTTTTCCTCGTCTTCATTACATACCATAAAATCGTCAATGATCATGACGCTGTAAAAGCCCGTTTACGTTCTCAGCAGTATCTTACTCTGACCTAATCTGATTTTATAGCGAGTATACAGCCATGTACGCAGGTTCGAGCACATGTTGCTGGGAACGCAGATGGCCGTGAGATGGTATTAGTGGAGTGTTCGCATGACGTTTTAAGGAATTGAATAGACGACTTTACGACTCGCTTTAAACTAATAATATTGCTCTCAAGATTTTTATTATTTAACAATCGTTTATTCGTGTTTATTGTGGCTTTTTGTAGATTTTTTTGTAGTTTCACGCTGTATCTTGCAAATAGCAGGGTAGGCAGAGGGAACCTGGGAACCTAGTGTTAAGACACTCCGTTTCCATTAATACTTTTCTTTACTTTCCACCTACTTCTGGAGGCATTGTGTGTGGCATGAGTGGCGTGATTTTTGAAGAGAAAGAAGAAAATTTAATTAATATTCTTTTTTCTAATAAATTTTAGTTACATTCTTAACAGACTGGTCATGTGAAATGATTTATGCTTGTTATTTCTTTTTATGCAAGATCATTGGAAAACCCTGAAGCTTTCCTTTTAAACATTACAAATATTTTTATATTTATTACAAAAAAATTTGAGCATCTTATATCTTATACTTAGTCTTTTTACAGTTTTTCACATAATTTTGTTCAATCAAAGCAAAGGAAACAAAAACTATCGCCAATATGCTAGTATTTAACTTCGCCGCAATAATTTATGTACCGTGTCATGATATGCCCCTTATATTTTAACCAAATAAGTTTTGGTGAACTTACTTCATTCTCACCTTTATATGTATGAGAATTGACAAATATGTGCCATAGAACTTTCCGGAAATTCTATTTCGAAAAGTACGTATTTATGTATAGAGTCCCCGGGTTGCTTTGAGAAATATAAAAGTTTGTTGTGAATTTAACGCGACTGCATTGACTTTCTCGTAGAGAGGTGACGTTAGCTATGATTTAATATCGTAATCAGAATTAGCATTTACATATATAAGCATACGTTTTAATAACGTAAATTAATAATTTTAAAATAATTATTTATATGGTTGGAAACATAAGACTAATAATATTACATAACCTTTGCTATAGAAACCGTGTCTAAACATTTGGGTGGACGTTTTCATTACCGGTCCCATACCAAGTTTCATCAGTTTGCTTCCAAAAGCTTTCTCAATCGTGAATAATTAAAGCTATTATTGTGAAGTCCGAATTGGCTTAATGAAATCCTTCCAGCCCCTACTAATTCCCTTCTTTCATTTCGACTTGCTACGTTTAACTTTTCGTCGTCGCGGAAAAAATGATCTTGTCTCTTGCATAATTTAGCGAGGATTTTGGGACAGATTACAGATAAAATAATTTTTGTCGAAATTTGAATCGTTTCTCAAGGATATTACTTTTTTATAACATTTATTAAGTCGAGTGACTATTGTAAATTGTTAGCAGATTTAAATGTTTATTCTTTATTAAAAAAATTAAATCCTACTAAGTATTTATGTTATGCAATTTTTGTTCATTAAATCTAGTGTATTTGGCAAAATACTAGAATTTTTATCCATAGGCCAGTCGTTACGAAGGGGTGGCAAGAATTGGCGGTAGAAGGTGTTGATTTCATTCAGGTTCGAGAAAATTAAATATTTAATATTTCCATTTTCTTCGCTCTGGTGTCGAGTCAAAGCGCGTGGTTGACTTCCGTCATACAATTCGCAAAGCCACCAAAATTCGGTGGAATATGGGGAACAGAGTGTTTTAACATTAGGTTGCTTCTGCCTACACTGCTGTGGGCGGAATACAAAATAAAGCAAAAATACCCTATATTCTTATTCAATAATTAGAATTTAATTTAATTAATATTACACATTTATATATTTAAAAAGCAGACGTTTACACGAAGACGTCCACTAATTAAATTCTTGTCAAGTCCGTTGACACCCTTCCCTAAGCCCGATTCCCTCTTTCTTTTAAAACTCCATAACTTGTGTTTTAATTTAATTATGAATATTATAATTTTCGCCTCGGGTTCACTCTCGGACGCAAATTGGCAAAGTTTATTATTTATTGTCCCGATCCGTTGTAAAGTTGCGGCGACAGTAACGATATGGTGCTATCTGTGGGGCGTGGACGTAAATAACTCGATATTATTTGTCACATATCTCACTCGTATTAATTTAACTTAATAGCTTAATATAATTTATATGTTATGAAAGTTTAAGTTAAATTGAAGATTTTCTTATTTGTAAATGCGCATTAGATGTACATTACCACTAGAGCAATTTTACTTTTCTGGTATATATTTAAATTATATTAATATTTGATTTGAGGCTAGTCGTAGCGTGTGCCGTAGTAAGCGTGTGACTGTAAACGCGACAGGTTGTGGCTTCGATTCTAACTCAAGGTAATTAAATATTTAATATTTTCATTTCTTCGATCTGGTGTTAAAAATAGCACGTCGTTGAGTTCCGCCACTCGACTCACATTGCCTCTAGAATTCGGCAGAAAGTGAGAAGCGGAGTGTCTTAACATTAAGCTCGCTTTGTCCACCCTGCGGCAAAAAATATGTATTTGGAGAAAGTTATCTTTTTCTACCACATATTGCTTAACCGTAGAGTACAATAGTGTTACTGAGATACAGTTTCTAGAAAATTAAAACTAACTAGAAATAAAGACTATTTGTCTTAAAGTTAAAACATGGCTCGTCATCTCATTTTTAACATCTCTTAATGAATTTAATTAAATTTAAAGTCAATCACTCAGTTAGGTACATAACCTTTGTAAAAGCCTAATTGTTTTAATTGTATGACGGCGTACTATCAAATATTTCGTAGTTGTTAAAATCTCAAATTTGAAAATGAAGACTGGCGTTAATTAGTCGAATATTTTCGTTCTTAATTAATAAAATAAAGATTGCTAATAGTTTTCTCTTGATATTTTTATGAAAATAATATTTAATAAATAAAAAAGAAAATCGGCGTGTATGAAAGGTTGGTAAGGTTGATGATAGTGGCCGAGACGAAAGAAGTATGTAGAGACCGTAGCGTTTGGCGCTCCGTTCTCTCTCACTACCTCACTAGGGATACAGCAGCTATTTGATTATATTTTCACGATTTAGTCTTAAAGTTGTTTAGTTTTCGCTTATATATTCTAGTGTCATAAAACATATAATGACTAATGCCAGTCAGATATGTACATTTAGTACATAAATTCCTATGAAAATATCACAATAATTTTCCAACCTGCATTTAAGGGGACAGAGTTAAAAAAGGAACTTTCTTCAACGCCATCAATCACGTAATGGGTCAATAATTCAAAGCTTGGAGCACGCAAAAATATACTTTCATAGAATTTGTTCGCCGCGACCGCACGGCGGCGGTCATGCACATCTGTCATCGTCACTGTCACCTCTTGTTTAGCTAAGCGTACTAACCGTACACTCAGGTATACCGTATACGGGATTGTGCATTTTTAGTTAAGTCTTTAAAATTTAGTAAATATTTAAAATTAAAATTGTTATTGCTAAACTATATTGAAAAGGTGTTAAAGTTTAACTTAAACTAAATATGTTTTTAACATAATAACTAAAAACAACCTTAAGAATATTTCGAAAAGCGCGGCGTTGAGTTCCTCCACTCAACACCCAATGCCTCGAGACTTTGGCAGGTGTGGAACGAAACGAGGTTCCCTCTGTCTGCTCACCCTGCTATACATGTGGTATTAAGCGTGAAGCTAAAAAAGTAAATTTATTGCATTTAATATAATAGCAAGCTTAAACGTCTATTAGTTATTTTTATATAAAAGAATCATATTAAAATCTAGATTTGCGCTCACAGAAATTTTGCCATTTTACTAGATTTCCATAATAGGTCACTTGGTGTGGAAGACGTTAGCATAAATTTGAGTTTTCACAGTTTCTTCTTAAAGCACATTAATATAACAGGCCGTCGTTATTTTAAGTAAAAATCGAAGGGAATCATTACACTAACGGAACGAGGTCTCGACTCTCCCGTTATAAGTGTCAATGTATAAAACTTAAATGACGATAGTTCAAAGTAAAGCTTGCAGAAATGGCCATTAGGTAGAGAAGTTGGCGCATCTATGCACAGTCACCATTTTGCCGTCTTCGTCGTCCTCCCCGAACAAGTTTTCGGAATAACTTTTAATAAAGTTTCCTATAAGTCTATTCTATTTGCATTACGTGTAGTTATGACGTTTATAACTTAACCTCTAATTTTACTTTGTGTTAACCTGTTACCAAGTTCCCGGAAAGGTTGACGTTGAACAAATTTAATTTCATTTACAGCAACATTTACTGTGATTGCATTGCACTTTATTTTACGTACAATTTTCACTGTGTTCCTCGAATTTCTAACTTTTGTTTTATCTTTGAAATATACCTTTAGGCTAACACAAATTATTATAGTTATATATCTTTAAGTGTTAGTATTGATATTTGGCTCGCAGCCACGGCTAAAGATCCTGCACCCGATAATAAGCACCTGCAAGGAAGATGTGGCTGGAATTCCATTTTCAACTGTTCAAAATTCATGAGCTGTTATATTTTATTACCACTTTAATATGATTAGTGCTGCTCAAATAATGTAAAAGTTATGTAAGTTACCTTTATATGTTATTGCCTTCTAATTGATATATCTTTTTTAAATCCAGTTCAATAAAGTATTTTCCAAATATTGCAATCATTTTTAGGGTTCCGTACCACAATCGTCTACGTCTTGTCAGTCTGTTACCTGGCTGCATCTCATGAACCGTGACAGTTAAACAGTTGATTTTTTGACAGATGGTGTATTTTTGTTGCTGCTATAACAACGAATACTAATAAAAATATCATTATTTTTGGACTCTCGTACAACAAACAAGATTTTTATAGCTTATGTACGGAACATTCCTTGTCGAGTCCGACTCGCACTTGTTCGTTGTATTGTTCGCCAAAACGTCACTTTGAGTCAATTAAAGTTTGTTTATAGCTATTTGTGGTGCCTACTGTATCAGTTTTTGCTGATTAAGGGATGCTCATTTATTCAAGAACTCGACTAATTGCTTTTTGCTACGCTCATTTTCAAGCTAATAAAAACGCTCGAAAATCGTGCTACTATTTTCAATTCGATTGAATTTTTTTGTACTTTCAAAGCCTTGAAATTTCTGAAGTTAATTGCTGTTTTTTTGTTTTGTTATATTTATTACTAATAATTAAGTTTATTAACAATATTAGTTATACTACTACGGAATGCTATTAATTAATTATAACATATTTTGTTTTATGTTAAACATTGTCAATTACTGTCGTATATCTAATTTTTAACTTGTTTAAACTTACAACCGTTCAGACTTATCTGGGCGTTTCTAACTTGCCCATTTATTTCATTCCCGCCTAAGATTTTATCGCACTTGCGATAATGTCAAACGTAGCATGCGAGTATTAGTTCTCCCGTGTACAGTACCTACGTATATTTTAACGCTTCATAAAATTTAAGTAATCGTATCTAATAGCTTTTCTGCTGGAATTTTAGTCTTATGGTAACTCCAAAAACTTATAAATTTAAGTATGTTAAGAAGTCCTCGTATCGTGCAAAATGTACATTTACACTTATAATGACTTGATTGATAGTGGAATGTAAGCTATCTATTCATTTTTAATTTTTTTTAGCTTCACGCTGATACAGCAGCTCTCACATAGTATGGAAGACAGCGGTAGTGTGTTTGCGTCGTTACCAAAGCGAGGAAATGAAAATATTTCATTCCCTCTAGTAGGAACCGAACCCACAACCATCATGTTCAGTCTCATTTTAAGTAGGTATTAGATTAGAGCTTTGATTTGAAAATTGCTAATTTGATTCTCTTTTCATATGAAATAAAATATAACGATAGTGGGTAAACCTTGTCGTTACGTTTATGATTATTATACTATATGTATGCAAAGTAAAATACAAGAGTAAAAAG
>HE670590.1:45143-55416 GCA_000313835.2 Heliconius melpomene melpomene | reverse complement strand
CGAATCTGAAAGCCACCCTTTGCCTTGAACTCGCAACCTGTCACGCTTATAGTAACACACTTACGCCACTGCGCCACGACTGGCCTCGTACCACTACCATATATTAACAAGTAAAATACAATATTAGCTGTAAAACAGCAAATTGCCGTTCAGTAATTTTCAGTTATAAATCACTTGATTATTACAGAGCTGGTGGAGCGGGCGAGCACACGTTGGGTCAATAAGACCGACTAGATTATTAGGGAAACGTGTATTACGCGAGTGAAAGGAGAATTTTGTATGCTTTTGTTGCTCAAAACATGAATATTTAAATATATTTTATTATATGTTGCTTAAATATTACATGATCTTGCCGGGTGCTTGCTGCTTGTCTTATGTAATGGATGTGGGGTTCTATTCTCATTCGGAAATGTTTACATACTCTAAAAATATTTGCTAAGTGAAAATGTAACTCGTTTTTTCAATTACACTATATTCCGCATATAGCAAGGTAGACGAAGGGTAATAATAAGTGAGAGGATTTACTACATTTAAAAATATAAAAAAACCACTCTTCCGAGGGCGGGACAAGGGTCCAAGCCATCGGTGGCTAGGGCTCCAGAGAGAGGAACCTCCGCACAATACGTGCCGTCTCAAGTAATACTGCCTTCTGTATCCGGTTCTTGATCCAACAGCTAAGCGATAGCCTCTTAAGACGTTGGTCGAGGCTTTTCGCTATTAAACCGTTAACCGAAACCACTATCGGCACAATGATAGTCGCATTGACATCCCACATGGCGGTAATCTCATGGGCTAGGTCCAAATATTTAGATTGTTTTTCTTTTTCGACCTTCACGAGATTTTCATCATGTGGGATAGTAACGTCAACAATCACTGCGCGGCGCGCTACTCGGTCTACTAGTACTATATCAGGTCTATTGGCAACAATATACCTGTCAGTAATAATAGACCGATCCCAGTAGAGCAAAGCACAGCTATTTTCAAGAACTGACATGGGATTGTACCTGTAGTAAGGCACCTCCAATTCTACAAGGCCATATTGAAGAGCAAGTTGCTGGTGTATTATCTTGGCTACTTGATTGTGTCTATGCAAATACTCACCATTAGCAAGATGAGAACAACCAGAGACAATATGTCTGAGGGACTCCCCAGGTCGATGACACGCCCGGCAGATGTCGATAGTGCCATCTTTCATAATATGTCTCTGGTAGTTCCGTGTTCTTTTTTTTTTTATAATAATTTATATTTAAAAATGTAAAAATAATTCGCTAATTTAATAAAAGTATATGCTGTAGTGAGAGGATTTACTTAGTGCCAAGACACTCCGTTCTCCACTTTCCAAACCGGAGCAATGAAATACAAGTAATATATTATCCGGAATAGGAATCAAACCCACAACTGTCAGATTTACTGTCAGACGCGGTGCTGCTGTGCCGCGGTTTAGTATATACTTCCTTGTTTCAGAGAATTTGCGTAACCGCACGCCACAATCAATCAAGCCCGATTGGAATTGTAAAAACATTGTAGTGTAAACAGAAACATCCCTAACTGCAAAGGCATAATCAATATTTTTTAACCTCGCGCTGTACCTCTGTATATAGCATGATAACCAGAGAGAACCATAATGTTAAGACACTTTGCTCCCCATATTTCGCTTTGTTAAGTGGTGAGAAGTAAATAATTAATTTATTCCAATGAGAATCGAACCTACAACCGTCGCGTTAACAGTAAAACGCAGTGCCTTCACGCGACGACTACTCCGCGTACTCCGTAATATAATCGTTTATAATAAAGTAGATACAGGACGGTCATTTGTCATCGGCCTTTGTCGGGGCGCTTGAGTGAGTGACGCTTTATACAAATTGTTTGGAAAACACCGAGCTCGGGAAACATGGATATAATATGCTTATTATAATAATTACTAGAGGCCATCGTGGCGCAGGGGCTCACACGTGTGACTGCAAGCGCGACAGTTCGATTCCCAATGGAAGGTTTCATTCCCTAATATTAAATATTTTCATTTCTTTACTCTCTGGTGTTAAGTAGCGGAATACTAGGCTTGCAGGTTCCCTCTGCCTATCCTGTTTCGTGCGGGATGCAGAGTGAAGCTCGAAAAAAATTAAATTTTAGTTTTATTACACCTCAAACTTGATTGTTGTCGATTCCATGTCCACTTGAAAGATTACTTCTATGATTTTCTGTAAATTGTGTTGTAATTTCCTCGGTTTGACACAAACAGCCGAACGTTACGTTCCGCAACACATCACACACCAGGTTTCCTCCGCCTGCCTGCTGTGAGAATAATATTTACTACAATAAAATTTTGAGAAAATGCAGAAGCAATATTTTTTAAATATTAAAAAAGGGCGTATAATTAATACAAATAGTTCCGCTCACTCACCTTAGGTTGTTTCAGTACGTGTTTAACGGAGTGCGCCCCAACCCTTACGTAGTCAGTACGAGTAGGGGGTGGAAAGACAAAGTGTGTGCTCCCTGCGATACGTCTCACTAATATTTGTTTGTCTGTCCCGGCCGTTACAACTTTATATCGGAACTAAGTAGGCTCTTACATCAACTTTTAGATTTAAATGAAATTTTAAAACATATAATATATGCGAAATAGAATCTACTTGATTACATTTAAATTAACTATACAACACATACAAATTAAATCCACAACTCAACACGCAAAATATAAAAATATATGAATAGTGTGTAAATGATTGTTTTAACACTAAGTTCGCTCTGCCTACCTTGCTATACGAGAAAAAGCGTGAAGCTGTGACAGTCTCTATGTGTGTGTGTAGGTGTAGATTAGGTTCCCAGGTTCCCTTCGCAATCCTTGCTATGTGCGGGAAACACCTTAACAAAACGAAAACGATAATAAATAATTAAATAGTAAAAGTGATAACAGTACAATAGTGGATACTCCAGCCGCAAACAAACCACACAATCTATTATTCATTTCGACATCTTTAACCTCCAATAGGGATACAGTCGAACTGGGAAATAAGCGTTGTGCATTCGGAATTATGATAAGCGTGGAATGATAGCGGCATTTTGTTTTTTTCTTTTAATTTTCTTATTCTCTACTTCAGTTTTTCTTCGATAGGTGTGAATATTTGATCTCTGATTGTTACCAATAGTCAAGTGTCAATTTATGACATGACATTACGGATTTTTTTTTAGCTGAAGCAGTATATGGCACAGTAGGTAGAGGGAACACTAGTGTATTAATGCAGTTCCGTCCAGTGGAGCTGTGCTCCATTAACGTCGGAACTGAACGCCCCGTTTTGCCCCATAACCAGAACGAGAAAGGAGCGAAGAACAGAAATTAAAATTATAACCGACGTGTTTACAAACTACTTTGTTTACCAGGGATGGAAGGATGAGAATAGTTTTAATATAATAATATCCCCAACTTGGCATCAAACACGCAACTATTGCGGTTACAGTCAGAGCGGTCGGCGAGCTCTGATCTCGGATCGGATACTCTAATATTAATTAAATTTACGATCCAAATTCAAACAGAAACATAATTATATTCAGAAAAGTGAACAGGATATTGTAAAACAAAAAAAACATGACATTATGCCAAAAGTCGCAAACTGGAGCTTACAATTTTCAAATTAACAAACTCCCCAAACGTGACGCCTCAATAAAATATACGATGATTGGTGAAAGAGAATAAGGAATGGAAGGCAACGAGGCGAATTAAAAAAGGTCCTTTAAAAATAATAAAATACAACAGTTTATTAGAGCACGAACGCCTTTGGAATTATTTGGAGCAGTTCGTGCATACTTGTTTTTGTACACAGTAAGTATTAGTGATAAACAAATTTTATTGATAACAGCTTTGAGCATTGTGAGAATAACGACTTCTTATTCTTCAGTACTTAGATATTTGTTGGTTCAATTTAAGTCGTATTTGGTTTTTGGTGGTCTAAGCACTTACTTTTATTTCTTATTTCACAAGTTACTGGAAATATTACAAAATATTGTATATGAGCCATCGCGAGTCAGTGTGCGTGTGTGACTGTACATATTTTTTGTTGTTTTATAGTTTAACACTGTACGACGGACATGGCTTCATTGTTACTATTATACTGACACAAATATCTATCTGTTTCTAAATATAATCAATAATTCATAGAAATAACCCGTAAATTATCTTTATTTTATATGTTTTCTTAAAATATTTTTATTGGAATATGAAAAATAAATAACAAAAATCTTCTTTTAATATAACACACAATTTTAGCACGCCACCAACAAATGGTAAAATGTAGAGCAACACTGTCTCAAGTAAAACAGAATACTTCTAAATCAAGCGACCCCAGGACCGATACAAAGGGAAATATAATAAATATTTATTGACTTCAAAAATCCCACACACGCGCCGGCCATGTACTGGAAAACAACAAATAATATACAAAGTTACATTTTTCCCTCGAGATGAGGTAGTTCTGGGTTCGAATAGAAATGGGCGCATTATGGCACTACAGCCCCGCAATAATTACAAAAGAGTTTTTAAACTTTTCAAAGGAAAATAAGCCGAAAGTTTATACAAATAGAGAATAAAATCCTTTATAAATAATGAATTTAGACCGTAGCTCCTATGGTCGATAATATAATGAAAATATAGCACGAAAGGCAGGTAAATTGCTAGGAAAATTAGGCGGAATGTAAAAGCTGCAAAAATTGTGTATGTGACCACGTTTGAAAGTGAAACTTGCGACTGAAGTAATGAAATGTGAAGCTTGTGACTTTTACGCGTCAAGTGTTTAAATTACAAGGTTTAATATTTTTGCTTATTAATCGGTACACATCTACCTCAAATTTAAAATATTTTTTATTAAATTAGATTTTTGAAACCACATTTTGCCCTCTGGTGTTGTTTGCCCTCTGCTAAGCGCGGCGTTGAGTTACGCCCCTTAATGCTTTCAGAATTCGGCGGAAAATGGGCAAAAAAAGTTCCCTCTTTCTACTTGATGTGTGCCAGATAGCGTGAAGCTGATTTAATTAGACTTTTACAGGCATCTTTGAATCATCGATTGAAAATAAAGCTGCGACGGGCTCGGAAGGCAGTTCTGAATGAAGCAGAGGACGATCAAAACGCGGAGACGGTTGTGGGTTTACTTCCGACTCAGAATAATAATAATTTCCCGAGGAAATAAAAATCAAATAGTAACTAAGACCCCGGCATTGAGCTTGAAAATTATTGATAGATTGTAACACAAGGCTCTGTCTACCCGGATAAACTACTATATGCGGAATCCAGCGAGAATCTAAAAGCCCATACTACAAAAAAGTACCATTAAAATAGCAAAGTAGAAAGCAGTTTTCTTACAAAAATAAACTTAATACTCTAAAAAAGTCTTAGTTAGAAAGAGTATTTACTGCAGGAGCGATGATGCCGGCGCGAGATTAATGGCCCGAGCAGATTAAATGCTTTCACAATTTTTTGCAACTATATCATTTTAAGTACAGTCTTAGTGCTCATTGCTCCGGTCTCGTTATAATTAAGTTGGAAATTCCTCTCCTTTAGGAAAATATGTAGACATGATTTATGACTCTATAGCTCTCTTACGTGTGAAGGTAGAGTAAACGTTTTTGCTAATTTTAGGTCATTTTTAGGGTTTCGTTCCTCAAATATCGATAATCGAATTACATGAAATTCTCCGTGTACCCAAACTAATGGATACATTTTGTCGACTAGTACTTTGTAGAATTATGAAATTTTGCAATGTGGCGGGGAGCTGCTGCCTCGGCGAGGGTATCTTTGAATAGTGGACGTCAAAAAGTTGACATGATAACGATGATGACTTTTTAATTTACTTGGTAATTGAATAGTTTACGACTGACTACGTGTAAATACTGACTATCTGTAATAATATAATATATAGTTTAAATCACTCAAATAATTCAATCATGGTGCAATATACACACTGAATAATTTAATTCTATAGAGTTGTTAAAAAAAGCGTTATCTTCGGCTCTTCGTGTCTCTTAAATGTGACTCGATGGACGACCTTCTAACCTACAAATAAATTTGAATACTATTTCGTAATTTCAATATTTTTAAACATCAAAGAGTACTTGTTAATAAATTAAAAAAAAAAAGATAACAACATACAAAACCAATCATTTCATACATATTTTCATAATAAACACATACAAATACAAAAGTATGATATAAAAAAGCACAAACATGGAGCAACCAGCAACCAGCAACCGCCGGTAATGAAACATCAATGTCGGATTAAATCAGAACGAGTACGTATTGTAGAATACGGAATATTAATTAATTACTAAAGCTTTTTATTTGCTTCTCGCCATTTTGTTTTCAATCTCTCGTTAATTATGTAGACCGCAGACGGCTGTTTGTTTACAGGTGGAGTTCAATACTGTTTGAGGGGTCTTTAGTGAATGGAGTGAATCTTTTTTAGTGTTCCGTAGTTAAATGGATAAAAATTGTATCCTTATAGATTTGTCCTTATATGTCTGTCTGTCAGCCTATCCGTATGTCATATCCAGTCTTTATAATTTGTTTAATTTTCCTGCATAGATGGGTAAGCAGAGGGAACTTTGTGTCAAGTCTCCGTCCCTCACACATCGTCTAATTTTCGAGACATTGCATATTGAGTGGCGGACTTCAACGCCATGCTTCGCCTTGTTATCGGAGGAGAAAACAAAAATAACTCAACCCCTCAACTGGGAATCGAAGCAATAATCGTCACGCCCAAATTGGACGCTGTGTCAAAAAGCTTTATAAATTAATATTTAATAATAATAATAATAAACTCTTTATTTCACACCATAATACATAGCAAAATTAAAATTTACAATAGCTTAAAAAAAAATAATAATAATAAAATGTGAAAAAGGCGGCCTTATCACTAAAAGTGATCTCTTCCAGGCAACCGAATTATAGGAATAGATAGATAGGGGTGCGGGCATAGTGCGTGGGAAAAAAAAAAAATATATATTATGTCAATACACGAGAATTAAAAACGATATATACAACACACATAACATAAATATATATACTAGAAATATATAAAATAAATAAATAAATAAATAAATAGAGTATAATACATAAATATAATAAATCATATATATAAATATTAGTAAATATATAATAATGATACACTACAATTGAAGATAATAGTTTTTTACTTTATATTTGAATGCTTTCTTAGACTGCCTGATAGTACGTGGTAGGGCATTCCATAGTTTCGCTGCTTGCACCGTGAACGATTCACTGTAACAACGAGTACGGCACAAAGGTATGTCCAGCTTATTATCTTTTTGGGAGCGGAGACTTAGTGTAAGACGGGATTCGGAACCGAGAAAGGAAAAACGCTGCTTAAGGTAGGTTGGAGTTTCAGGGTGGAAGAGGATAGAGTAGAGAAGAGAAAGAGTGTGAAGATTGATAGAATGCATTAAAAAAATATAATCAATTTTATATCACATTCAAATCACAGAAGCAAGAATCACCTACATTTTTATCACATTTAAATACGACACAGGGGCACAACTATGTGACTGTAAACGTGACAGTTTGTGCATTTCTCATTGTCGGGGCAAAGAGTGTTGTCGAGTTCCGCCACTCAACACGCAATCTCTCCAGAATTGGATGGAAATTGGGGAACGGAGTATTTTAATACTAGGGATATCGTGTGCGGGGCTCGGCTCTTAGTCCGTTCTTATTCAATGTAGTGTTCGATACTGTCTCGGCTCACATCCAGGACCAGCCTCCATGGCTGATGATGTATGCCGACGACATAGCACTCATTGCCAAGAATCGACTGACGCTGGAGCGTAAAGTGAACCTCTGGAAAGGTACGCTTGAGAACGGCGGTCTTAAACTAAATGTGTCGAAGACAGAGTACATGGCCTGCGGGAGCCGGGACTCGAGCACCATCCTTATAAGTCCTGAGCCAGCCGTTAAGTCGGAGAAGTTCAGGTACCTTGGATCCGTTATGCACGAGTCTGGAGGCATCGATCACGATGTCCATGGCCGGATAGGCGCTGCCTGGGCCAAATGGCGGGAGGTCACTGGTGTGGCCTGCGACCGCAGAATACCGCCCCAGCTCAAGGGGCTGATGTATAAGAGCATCGTCCGACCGGTTCTTTTATACGGCAGCGAATGTTGGCCAGCACTATCTCGGCACACTCAGGAGCTTCACGTCACGGAAATAAAGATGCTGAGGTGGATGTGCGCCGTAACGCGGTCTGACCGCATACGCAACACATTCATTCGAGGTAGTCTTGGGGTCCGTGACGTAGCGGATAAGCTCCAAGAGCGTCGCTTGAGATGGTTTGGCCACGTTACGCGCCGGCCTAAGAACTATGTCGGACGCAAGTGCCTTGCTATATCAGTTCCTGGGGCGCGACCTCCCGGACGCCTAAGGAAGCGCTGGTTGGATGTAGTGATGCAGGACATGAGAGCCAATGGTCTAACCACCGAGGACGCAAAAGATCGTGCAAAGTGGAGTAGGTTGAGTAGGAAGGCAGACCCTGTTGATAGCCGGGATTAATGCCAGGAAGAAGAAGAAGAAGATCGTGTGCGGGATACAGCGTGAAACTGAAAAATAACAATATATTTCACAAATAATAACAAAATCTTAAAATGCTTGTAATAAGTAATTATTTTCTCCGTCACATTAAAGTCAGAAGCAAGCGTCACCCACACGCTTATCACGTTTAATGTATCGTGAAGCAGAGTATTAGCATAGATTTTATTTCCGCTCTAAGAAAATAACTTTGTCGTCACTTCGTGGTGGAGAGCGGGGACTTGGAAGTGTTATAAGTATGGATTTTTTTTTTATAAGTCACCAGGAACCTAGTGTTAAGGCACACCGTGTCCCACCTAACTCTAAAGTTTCGAGAGATTTTGTGTTAAATAGCGAAAATAAAATGTAATGTGTGTTCCCCGAGTGGGAAGTGAATCCACACCACATAGCATTTACAGACGTCTGACTGTAAGCCCACTGCGCGAAATAAAGAAAACTAATTTAAATATGTACATACCATTTCCAAATGCTACGTTTCAAGCGACACGTTGTGTGCAAGAACAATCAGGGCGAGGAATATATTGTGAGAAAGTTGAAGCAACGGGCATGCAGTTGACACTGTGAAATGAGGTTTAAAACTTTTACATAAATATGGTCCTAGGAAAATATCGATTGGTGGCGAGTTACACTTCTGTAAATGAAACTAGTTACATTGCACGACGAGTAGAGAGAACCTGGAAACCTAGGTTTGAGACACTTCGTGCCCATTAAGATAATTCCGCTTCCTATTTTCCGCCGAATTCTATTGAGTGGCGGAACTTAATGCCGCGCTTTGCCTCGAATTTCTTAAATTTAATCTTTATTTTTAAGCTATAGCACGATAGCTTGCTACTATTTATGACAGTTGTGTATTCAAAACGTTTATAAAAAGCGTATGTAAGTATATTTTTATAAAACAACATTATATTATCATATTTTTCGTTTTAACCGCGGTATTTCCAAAGAGTTAAAATCCGTTATCCATATACAGGTATGAGCGCAACGAGCAGTCGTTACCCGTCGCCGTAATCTAAGATTACAAGTGCCTGATACCTCTTTAGCTCATCAAAAAGGCTTGATGAGTGCAGGTAAAGGTATTACAGCTAAAGGACATGCTTATGCAAGAATGCAATTAACCAAAATTCAAGAGGCAACTCTAAAATTCTAAATGTAAATATTAAAGAATTAAAAGCCAGAAAGTCCTCAATTTTATAATGACAATCGATATTAAATTTTTAGTTTGAGCCATATTTTTTTATTTTTGTAAAATGTATTCAATAGACACAAATAATGTAACGTAGAGGCCGCCGTGGCGCAGTGGGCACGGCAATCAACTGTGTACGCAACGGTACTGCGTTAGATTCCCAGTTATGTTTGAAAGTTCGCCGGAAAGTAGGGAACATAGTGTCTTAATATTACGTTCCCTCCGCCTACCGTCTATGCGGTGAAATGCGTGAAACTTCTTTTTAATAGATACAATGCCAAATCATAACATAGAAATCTGAAACACCATAAATATCATATATCTCATATTATAAAAGTTTTCATTTTATTACAAGTAATATTTTCAAAGTTAGTTGAATTCAAAGCTTTTCTAAACTTAGCATGAAATATCTGAGACTCTGCTCTCTCGATCATAAATCACGTTTCGGTCTTACTTAAGCTTGATTTGAATTGAATACGAAGGAAAAATAGTAATGGGATCTGTGAAAACA
>HE670590.1:34446-45043 GCA_000313835.2 Heliconius melpomene melpomene | reverse complement strand
TATGTCTGTCAGCCTATCCGTATGTCATATCCAGTCTTATAATTTGTTTAATTTTCCTGCATAGATAGGTAAGCAGAGGGAACTTTGTGTCAAGTCTCCGTCCCTCACACATCGTCTAATTTTCGAGACATTGCCTATTGAGTGGCGACTTCAACGCCATGCTTCGCCTTGTTATCGGAGGAGAAAACAAAAATAACTCAACCCCTCAACTGGGAATCGAATCAATAATCGTCACGCTCAAATTGGACGCTGTGTCAAAAAGCTTTATAAATTTTATAAATTAACATTTACAATGCATTAATTTTATATCACATTCAAATCACAGAAGCAAAAATCACCTACATTTTTATCACATTTAAAGACGACACAGGGGCACAACCATGTGACTGTAAACGTGACAGTTTGTGCATTTCTCATTGTCGGGGCAAAGCGTGTTGTTGAGTTCCGCCACTCAACACGCAATCTCTCCAGAATTGGGTGGAAATTGGGGAACGGAGTATTTTAATACTAGGGATATTGTGTGGGGGTACAGCGTGAAACTGAAAAATAACAATATATTTCACAAATAATAACAAATTCTTAAAATGCTTGTAATAAGTAATTATTTTCTCCGTCACATTAAAGTCAGAAGCAAGCGTCACCCACACGCTTATCACGTTTAATGTATCGTGAAGCAGAGTATTAGCATAGATTTTATTTCCGCTCTAAGAAAATAACTTTGTCGTCACTTCGTGGTGCAGAGCGGGGACTTGGAAGTGTTATAAGTATGGATATTTTTTTTATAAGTCACAAGGAACCTAGTGTTAAGGCACACCGTGTCCCACCTAACTCTAAAGTTTCGAGACATTTTGTGTTAAATAGCGTAAATATAATGTAATGTGTGTTCCCCGAGTGGGAAGTGAATCCACACCACATAGCATTTACAGACGTCTGACTGTAAGCCCACTGCGCGAAATAAAGAAAACTAATTTAAATATGTACATACCATTTCCAAATGCTACTTTCAAGCGACACGTTGTGTGCAAGAACAATCAGGGCGAGGAATATATTGTGAGAAAGTTGAAGCAACGGGCATGCAGTTGACACTGTGAAATGAGGTTTAAAACTTTTACATAAATATGATCCTAGGAAAATATCGATTGGTGGCGAGTTACACTACTGTAAATGAAACTAGTTACATTGCACGACAAGTAGAGAGAACCTGGAAACCTAGGTTTGAGACACTTCGTGCCCATTAAGATAATTCCGCTTCCTATTTTCCGCCGAATTCTATTGAGTGGCGGAACTAAATGCCGCGCTTTGCCTCGAATTTAGCATTATTGTAAAAAAGACAATTATAAAGATAAGGAATTCAAATTTCTTAAATTTAATCTTTATTTTTAAGTTATCGTGGCACAATTTGGACACATTAACTATTTATGATGGTTGTGTATTCAAACCGTTTATAAAAAGCGTATGTAAGTATATTTTTATAAAACAACATTATATTATCATATTTTTCGTTTTAACCACGGTGTTTCCAAAGAGTTAAAATCCGTTATCCATATACAGGTATGAGCGCAACGAGCAGTCGTTACCCGTCGCCGTAATCTAAGATTACAAGTGCCTGATACCTCTTTAGCTCATCAAAAAGGCTTGATGAGTGCAGGTAAAGGTATTACAGCTAAAGGACATGCTTATGCAAGAATGCAATTAACCAAAATTCAAGAGGCAACTCTAAAATTCTAAATGTAAATATTAAAGAACTAGTGGACCCGGACGCGGCTGCGCCTGCTTGAACTATAAGAATATTTATTAAATATTATATAATATATTTATTTTTATAAGGATGAATATCAAAATATAAGTTCATTTTGCGTGACGTTTTCTTAAAACAACCAAGAAACTTTGCAAACCGTTGCTTAGCAACGACGGTTGTTATTAACACGGCAGAATAAATTGCATGTCAAATTAGAAAGTATTTTAATTTATTAGTATATATGTGTGATGTAATGTTATATAGCCTATAGCACTTCTGAAGAATGCAGCTTTCATACAAAACAAAAACAAAGTAAATCGGTCCAGTAGATCCAGAGATCTTAGCGTTCAAACAAACAAACGAACAAACAAACTCTTCCGCTTTATTATATTAGTATAGATTAAAAACCAGAAAGTCCTCAATTTTATAATGATAATCGATATGAAATTTTTAGTTTGAGCGATATTTTTTTATTTTTGTAAAATGTATTCAATAGACACAAAATGCAGTGGGCACGGCAATCAACTGTGTACGCAACGGTACTGCGTTAGATTCCCAGTTATGTTTGAAAGTTCGCCGGAAAGTAGGGAACATAGTGTCTTAATATTACGTTCCCTCCGCCTACCCTCTATGCGGTGAAATGCGTGAAACTTTCTTTTTAATAGATACAATGCCAAATCATAACATAGAAATCTGAAACACCATAAATATCATATATCTCATATTATAAAAGTTTTCATTTTATTACAAGTAATATTTTCAAAGTTAGTTGAATTCAAAGCTTTTCTAAACTTAGCATGAAATATCTGAGACTCTGCTCTCTCGATCATAAATCACGTTTCGGTCTTACTTAAGCTTGATTTGAATTGAATACGAAGGAAAAATAGTATGGGATCTGTGAAAACAACCATCTATGTTTGTACATATTTTTATATAACTACACTCGGTGTAGTCTACCTGCATATAGCAAGACAGGCGGAGAGAATCTAGTGTTAAGATACTCCGTCCCATGATGGCTTTTTGCGTAATTTTTAAAACATTGCGTGTAGAGTGGCTGAACGCAACCCCGCGCTTCGTCAGAGGGAAAAGAGAAATCGAAATAATTCATTTCCCCGAAAAATCTATCGAACCCACTGCCATCGTGTTTACAGTCAGATATTGTGCCGTTGCACTATGACGGTTGTTGTTTTTTTTATATTTAAAATCTTAATAAAATAATACACGAGCAAATTTGAGATAACAAAGAGAATGAAATAAAACATAACTGACTAACAGTAATAGATTGCAGTTTTATTTCCTTAGTTATTTATATATCTAACTTTATAAAGTAACATATATGTATAACCAAAGCGAGTAAAAAATGGAAAAATACATCGTTGGATTTCGTAAACCAAGCACAACATCTTAATAAAGGATAAGAGAAAAGAACGATCAATTTATTTTTTCAACTTCTTTACAGCAGAAAATAATATACCAGTGTATCGAGTTCTTGGTATCTTATTGCATAATATTGACAAATGAGCGAGTCTTGTTTACACCGACTCACTACTCTACTTTGACCCCTCATTCCAGTTGTGAAGGAGCATCTCGTGATGAGCAGCAGGTGTTTTATGGGAAACAATAGTTCAATTTACATTGGTTTCCAAGTTGGTAAGTCGAGGAGTGTCGGTTAATTCAGTTAACAGGTAAAGATTCTAGACGAGATTGTTTATTGATTTGTTAGATATGTGTGAGAGCACTGATGAGAGATGGATGTTTTAGCGTTTCCTAGGAGGTATCTGCAGACGTAAGTGAGCAAAGTATTTAGAAACTTTATACATATCTTGATGGCCTTTTAAATTATAAAACAATAGAAGAGATCGTAAACGAAGATTCTGGTTTTGAATCAGTGATTGGAGAGAGCCCAGAAGACGAATGTAGTTATAGTGAAATTTTAAATTATAAAAAAAACTAAAAAGTTTTTAATTTTTTGTAATCTCTTGTACTAATGAAGTAAAAATTTTTATGAAAGAAGATGCATCTAAAAAGGCCTGTTAATGCCATTTATGAGCATTTAATCAATTATACAGTTAAAATTTGCTTACTAGAAGCAAAAATTGCACGAAGGCCGCGCGGGCCCATGACCATTGACTGACATTTGTCAAATGTTCGATACCAGTTAATGGCTAAAAAGAAGTAATCTATAAAGCTGCAACTAAAATACTTCATTTATTAATGAGTAACCAAAGCTCTTAATATTTTTCAATTCGCCGCAAAACGCTGAAATAAAAGTTTTCATCTGAAGTAGAATAGTTTGAAACTGAACCTTGATTTCAAATTGACGTGAATTGGCGCAACTATCCAATCCAAATTTCACGCCCTACTAACTAACTGCCGCTTGCGCTTTGTAAGCTGTGTACTAAAAGCTTAGAATATCGCGTCTTTTAGACGTGTGTTTATGTTTTTCCATTTTTATATATGTTTTAGTGTTGAGTTTATAATTTGTTTAGTATAGTTTTTGTACAATTAAGGGCAGTTTTGTTAGGAGGTCGTTCTTTTTATATAGTGATTACTGGACAAGAGCTATACAGGGCCACAATATTTCAGTGTAAACGATGGTATTAAGTTCAATTTCTATTCAGATTATTCTCATTTACTCGCTCTGATAACTAGCCAAAAAAGCAGCCTTAAGTATACCGCCACACAATTAACATTGAACTGCTGGACTGTTGGATAACAGACTCAACCTCTGTCCTCAAGTAAGGAGACCTCGAGATTGTTTTTCTTTGATTGAATGTTTCCTCCATCTTTACAATTTGGGTATATTTTAATATCAAACCATGTCAAGGCATAAACTTAGGATGCTCAACTAACAAGTTACAGCCCAGATAACAGCCAATACTATCATGCAGAAAGATAATTGGACACTCCTGACATTTTTTTATATCTATCACTGACATTTGACTTGATTTTATTTTGAAATTCTCAATTTTCTAGAGCTTTTTCAACTTCAATATTAATTGCAAACTACAACTTTAATTGCAAAAATCTAAGGCACGAAATTGAACCATCCACAAATGAAAATAAATGTTAAAACGGTAATTCATTCTTATTAAGCAAGTAAATTAACCACAGTAGAGGCTTGTCTAAAGTTTTTAAGGTTCCGTACAAAAGGTAAAAACCTGTAAGAAATATAAAAGAAAATCCAGTAGTTTAAATGATTCACTGTCAAGACCTCGAGGACGCGTGAAGGTATCAGGCTAATTTATCCAAAATCGAATTAAAGTGTTCCCCTACAAATTATTTGCCCCCATTTGTCCCCAAGCCAAATTTTTGCGTCCTCCGCCGTATAAATTAAATTGTGCGTTGTCTGTTCTGTCCGTCATTAACAACAAAAAAAATGATATATATACACATACATACATACGAGTATATATTAAGTTAATTTGTCATATTGAAGAAAAGGTACAGCCATGACAAAATACTATTACAGCATCAAACTTAAATATTCGTGCAATTCTATTCCCGGCAGACAACTAACGCTCCTAATGTACAGGTCGGGACGAAGTCTCACCTGAAAATAAATGGGTTCAATCCGCGTCGACAAATTACTCGATTACCCAAATATATTACAAACTCTTCTCTAACTATATTAACTATAGAATAAATGTTTTAGACTAACCCCTCTCTTTGAGTTCTGTGCAATTTTACGTTAAGTAACCAGTGATTTTATGAACTTAGTGTATAAAATAGAGTCAATTGTTAAACTTTTGAGCTGAATTTTATTTTATAAGCTTAGAAGCTTATAAAATAAACTATTATTATAATAACAAGCAGATAATTTTGCTTGCACTTTTATACACAAGTTGACAACTTATTAAAATAAATGAGCGTAGAAATAATTACGGACACGCTCCGATATATATTGTGGAATGGTGAACATCGGAAAACATTGAGCATTATATAAATAGTAAGTGATATAACACTTCTCTAGTATTTTTTATTTTAAAGCACGTAAATTCTTAAATTGCAAAAAAAAACCGGTCAACGGAAATACTCAAAAACGGCAGAAAGAGATTAGGGGCAGCGATCCATCAGTGCGGATTATCCTCTCCGCATCCGCTGCTTGATTTCTTAATGCCGAGCGCTTTTTGTCTTACGCTACGAATCCTTTTAATTTCCCTTTCAATATATTTGATCTTTGATTTGGGTTGAGTGTCCCATGTCGTTTGTACGGTTTGTGTAGGCCAGAGGCTCAGAATGAGCAAATTGCACAGATTATTGTTTAGTTATTTATTTTTAAAAGTAATGAGACCTGCGAGCTGCCTCTTTATTTTACTAGCGGTGGTCATTATATCATTTAATAATAAAAAAATATTTATTTATTATTAAAGTTATATGAGAGAGTCGCGGTGCAGGGGCACGCCAGGGGGCACAAGCGTGACAGGTTGAGTTCAATTCAAACTTGATGAAATGAAATGTTTATTATTTGCATTTTTTCATTCTGGTGTTCAAGACAAAGCGCGGTGTTGAGTTCCGCCACTCAACACGCAATTCCTCCAGAATTTTGCGGAAAGTGACAACTGGACCGTCTTTACACTAGGCCCCGCCTGGCTACTCTGATACAGGCGGGTACAATTTTTTTTTGTTATAAAACACAATATATATTATAGTTTTATTATTTCGGTCCCAATGCGTACTATTATTTGTAAATACAATAAATAATTTAATAATAAAAAATAATACATGATAAGGTATAAAAGTTAAATCTCTCTATACCTCGTCTTGTCTAGAACTACTTCTAGAAGGTTCGGCAGCAAAAGTATTATTATTTCGAATTTAGTTTCGTAGAGAGTGGTCTTTGGAGGTGCAGTAGTGAAGGCGAGTGTTAGTGTGAATTCCATTTAATTAATTAATCTCTTCATCTTATAGTCTTATTATCTTAAAGGTTTGCAAACGTTTATTAGAAAAATTTTATTAAATAAATAATTGTATAATTCAAGCAGGCGTAACCGCGGGCGTAACCACGGGCGGCCTATAAATAAATGAATAATATTTTATCGAATTAGTATATAGTAACTTTTACTTTTATTTATAGTAACTTTAACTTAAAAGTATCCATTATGGGCATTCAACCAAACTTAAATTAAGCCCAATGCACTGTGCAAATGATTTACTTATACATACAGTTTGTGGTCATTCCCTCGAGTGGAATTGGAACTAATAACCACCGAGTGCAGTCGAGTCGGGCACGTTCCAATTAACGCATATATGCGAGACACGATGTAGTGATATGTCATTTGCCTTTTTATTTTAAATTTTATTATATTTTTTTGTTGTTGTCTGATTGTTTTTATTATACATTTATGTACTAGTAAAAAAGCAATCAAAAATAAATGAGAGGTGTGTGTAACAATTATTCACGTAAAATTTTTGTACGCTTATAACGACACACTGAGATACGAAAAGTACTAAGAACTATTAACAAGACAAGTGCGTCGTTGACTCTGCTACCCATCACGCAATGTCCCGAAAATTGGAATGGAGTTTTAAGACATAAAGATCCCTCTTAAGCAGAGAGAGCAAATTATAGATTAACCTTTGACTATATCAAGCTCATTACTAAGCGTTACTAACAATTAACAGCTACAAACACCAAGTAAAGTTATAGAATAACGCTAGTTTTGAATAGGTACAGTATAGAAGAGCCAATAATTACCATATCTCCTTCCTTGTTCCAAGCAGTGACGCGAATGGCAGAACGGCAAGTCAGGGTGAACTTAACAAAGTTCGATAATAAAATTGATGGGATGGAGTTTGCTCAGCAGCGTTATTGTCTTAAGCAACTCTTGCTTTTATGGTGTAAATTATAGGCTTATGCGAATTATGAATATGAAAAAATTGTGTACCACTCGCTTCGTCCCCGCGGCCAAATGGAATTATGTAAGATATGTGTATGACATATGATTCATTCTTTGTGCCTAAAGTACCTCTGACTGCAGGTACAGTGGGTCACATCAAAATGATTGACATAATGTAATGAAGCAACTATGTCAAATTGCATGCCTTCCTCGATGAATGGATCACGCAACACAATTTTTTTTTCCATTCGCAAATTGAAATCTATTTGAATATTGTCCGTTATTTTAACGTTGTTAAAATATTGCATATACATGAAAAACTACAAGAGTTTGTGTAGTAAAGAGAAAACATATACCAACAACATATACCAACAGCACCATATAAGTTATTAAAAACCAAAATATAATATAAATATATATATATATTTATTATTGCATGTAAAACCGTTTATTGATATAATTATAAAATTTACGCAGGCACAGTAAAAGGCAGGCAAAATGTAAAATTTTGAAATATTCCTTTAATAACGCTCTTCACTCGTGTCTTAGGGCTCATCATTAATAGAAATCGAGTTGATCTAAGTTTTGTATTTTAATCGTTTTATTTGGGCTTATTTCAAAGTGTACGTGTCACAGTGAAGGCACGCTTAGCAATGTTTGTTTCAAAAACTTCTATCGTCCTGAAACTTTGCTTTTTAACTGCGCCCATAAAAGATGAACTCTTTCTATATAAACATTGGTTGTTTATTGATTTTATTAACCCATTACGTAGTGGTGGCAGTATCTGGGGATTTAAGTAGATGTGTTTTTGTGTGTATAACTAAGGTATAACTGTATAAATTATATAGTATGTGTGTATAAGTGTACCAGTCTATAAATTTTAAATTTGTCTAGATGATCTTTGGATGATGTTAGGTAGATTAATACTGTTATTGCTAAATGCATTGAAAAATTATCTATAATCATTGCATTATCATTGGATTCTGCCTTCGGATCAACCATATACTAATAATATAATAAATAGTTAATCGAAGGCTTCTCCCATCAACGTGCAATGTCTAATATTAAGACAGGCGAACAGTGGAGGACTAAGTGTCTTGACACTAAATTATTCTACCTACACTGTTATATACTGATATAAGATATACGGATAAAAAAAACATAAATTAAAAATAGCCAATAATTTTATAAAAGAACCAGCAAAAACATAATATAGCCGTAACGGTTAAGCGATGCCCGACACGTTAACACGGCCGGCGCTGTTAACAGAGTTAGCCGAGTTAACAGTGTTGAGTGGTGATTAACGACAGGTCAAGCGGGGTTGAGGTTCGACACGTAGAGCGTATGGAAGAGACATGCACATTTTTCTGTGTATAGTGAAATAAGCAGAGATGTGTTTGTGCTGAGATACTTTTTCACATTATTAGCAGGGTAGGTAAAGGGAACCCAGCGTTTAGATACTCTTTTCCCTATGCGCTGCCATTTTCAAGACATGGCTTTGTTTTACCATAACAAGGTAACAAAAATAATTCCATTTTAGAAGCAGAAACCGAAACAGAACCATTATGTTTACAGTCAGAAGCTATGGTCGTACTTATAATAATAAGATTTTTAAATTTAAATGTATCAAGTCGTATCCAGCGAAGGAGCTACATGAGTGGTGCGCATCACACCGATCGTAAACCCTCAGTTTACAGCGCTGTACACCGGCCTATGATTTACAGCCATTGGGAGAGGGGGGAAAAATGTTCGCTACAAGTGTCCCTCAGCGGTGAGTTGGTGAGAGAGTATTTTAAAGTGTTAAGAGATTTCGTTTAGTTTGTGTGATTTTATTTTCTTTTGAGGTGATCTGATTTAATTTAACTTATTCTTCTTTAGTTTCAACCTGCGTATACGCTCATAGCAGTATAGGCAGAGGGAACACGGGAACCAAGTGTTAAGACACTACGTTCTCAAAGTGAGGATATGAAAAAATAAATATTTCATCTCTCCGTGGTGCACAGCTGCATTACGACGGTCTTTTTTTTTGCATCTTGTGTATTTTATTTAGCTTTTAGCTGGGTAATAAATAACATAACTTTTGGGACATACTTATTGAATATTTTCCATATATAATCATTAACTATATCTAAAGTTGCATACTATGCCTAAAAGTAATATTACGTTAAATTTAAACAAAAAACCGAACACGCTATCTGTATAATAAAAACAATCGTTCAAGTTATTCCAAGTAATTCCCCCAAACACTTACACTTCCGTCATTAGCGGAACAACGCAGAACAATAAGCTCATAATTGTGGAGTAATTAAAAAGAGATTATACTAAAATATAAGGGGACTTGTAGCATTGTTTGTAGGAGAAAGATGTAAGTATTCAATGTATGTGTAAAAAAGTAATAGTAGTGGTAATACGGCGTGCGACTGTAGGGACGACAGGTTTTGGATTCGATGCCCGCTCGATGAAAACAAATTCTTGTTTCTTTGCAGTAAGTAAGTAAGTAAAGCCACAAGTCTCTAAATCATGTAGAAGAAAGATATGTTTATTCTTATTATCTGTGTGGTGTTTTTTACTCAGTAGTGACGAACACCGTGTTAGGACTAGGTTCCCTCTGCCTACCCTGCTTTGTGTAGGATACACTGTGAACATACAACCAAAAATGTTTGTTAGCGGTAGTATTCATTATGAGTTTATAGTAAAAATGTGAATATGATTAATTAGAATGAAACGAAATGTGTAAGTTGTGTATTTAAATAAAGAGAAGTTGTTATGATATTATTATGACTGAAGATAAAAATATAAATGAAGTACTTTTATTAATATATAATAATGTTAGCGGTAGAATTCATTGAGTTTATAGTAAAAATGTGAAAATGATTAATTAGAATGAAACGAAATGTGTAATTTGTGTATTTAAATAAAGAGAAGTTGTTATGATATTATTATGACTGAAGATAAAAATATAAATGAAGTTACTTTTATTAATATATAATTTTAAAATAAATATTGTCAAAAATGATTT
>HE670590.1:8228-33127 GCA_000313835.2 Heliconius melpomene melpomene | reverse complement strand
AAGCTATGGTCGTACTTATAATAATAGAATTTTTAAATTTAAATGTATCAAGTCGTATCTAGCGAAGGAGCTACATGAGTGGTGCGCATCACACCGATCGTAAACCCTCAGTTTACAGCGCTGTACACCGGCCTATGATTTACAGCCATTGGGAGAGGGGGGAAAAATGTTCGCTACAAGTGTCCCTCAGCGGTGAGTTGGTGAGAGAGTATTTTAAAGTGTTAAGAGATTTCGTTTAGTTTGTGTGATTTTATTTTCTTTTGAGGTGATCTGATTTAATTCAACTTATTCTTCTCTAGTTTCAAGCTGCGTATACGCTCATAGCAGTGTAGGCAGCGGGTACACGGGAACCTAGTGTTAAGACACTACTACGTTCCCAGAGTGAGGATATGAAAAAAATACTATTTCATCTCTCTGTTGTGCACAACTGCACCACGACGGTCTTTTTTTTGTATTTTGTGTATTTTATTTAGCTTTTAGCTGGGTAATAAATAACATAACTTTTCGGACATATTCATTGAATATTTTTCATATATAATCATTAAGTATACCTAAAGTTACATAGGTATCATGTCTAAAATAATATTAAGTTAAATTTAAACTAAAAATCGAACACGCTATCTGTATAATAAAAACAATCGTTCAAGTTATTCCAAGTAATTCCCCCAAACACTTACACTTCCGTCATTAGCGGAACAACGCAGAACAATAAGCTCATAATTGTGGAGTAATTAAAAAGAGATTATACTAAAATATAAGGGGACTTGTAGCATTGTTTGTATGAGAAAGATGTAAGTATTCAAAAGTAATAGTAGTGGGTGTAGGGACGACACGTTTTGGATTCGATGCCCGCTCGATGAAAACAAATTCTTGTTTCTTTGCATAAAGGCCACCTAAAGCCACGAGCCTCTAAATTATGTACAAAAAAAGATATGTTTATTATTATTATCTGTGTGATGTTTTTTACTCAGTAGTGACGAACACCGTGTTAGGACTAGGTTCCCTCTGCCTACCCTGCTTTGTGTAGGATACACTGTGAACATACAACCAAAAATGTTGTATACATATCAAATCACTTTTAGAGAAGTCCCTTATGACGAACAAATACACTTATCGGGGAATTTGAACGAATAAACCATCTAGTATCCTAAAATAATATAAAGATCGTTAAATAGATATAACATATATTTTTTTACGAAAGCAATTCTTCTTCGCACCGTAATCAAAATAAAAGAAAACACGCACTAAACAATAAAAATATCGTAAAGTATAATAAACCTATATACCTAGTGGATACAAAGATTAAATAATTCCGATTTATTACGTGATGTGAATGTCTATAGATAAATGGAGTGGTGGTACCTTGAATACGAAATAGTTTTGCTGGAAATCCCTTTAGCCCTTACTACTATCACTTAAATTTTATAAATATCACATTCTTACAAATACAAAGGTGGTGTTTTTAAGGAAACTTTCAAAGAATGTCTAGAAAAACAGCAATGGTCAACTAATTTTTGGTAATCTTCAGGTTTTTCTACTTTAGGGTGAGAGGGACATGATTGAGGGTATAAAGAAAAAAATTAAATTAGCAAAGTTCCGTATAGTCCTGTTCTTAAGGAGCTTTAGTTGCGGATATTTTTTTATAGATTAACAGCTTTCGATTATGTTGGAGAGTACGTGCTTTGTGAAAATAGTCTTATGTCACTATTATTTTAACGTATATTATGTTTTAAAAAATACTATGACGAAGCCATCATTTCATATTTTCGAGAGTTGAGTTGCGAGAAATAAAGGTCTGAAGGCTTTAACACTAAGCTTCCTTTGCCTATCCAGCGGGATATAGAGTGAAGTTAAAAAATATATATTTCCATTATGATATCTGCCAAAGGCTTCGTGGTGATTTCTCAATTACTATGCTATAAATGGTATTTTTTTAAAAGAAAGGCAATTGTTAACATTAAGGGAAGCTAAAGTATTTATAGTAACTTGATATATAAAAAAATAATGTTTGGAGTATATTTAACAATATGTTGAAGCTGTACAAATTCTATACAAAATATAAAATGAATGATAATGATTTCCGTTGAATATAAGATTCTTATTCTAATCAAATATTCTTAGAAACTTCGGAGGTATCTCTTACAATACAAATATGTTTTTATTTTATATTTACACGCGTCTTTGTTCACAGATAGACAAAGCTAACCTATTTTAAAGATACTTCTGCTCTTTTCAAGCATTTCACTTTAAGAAAAAACATCGCCTGTTGTATGGTGGAACACCAGTGCTATATAAAAATACGTTTCAGGCTGTATCCCACACATAACAGGCCAGGTAGAGGGAACCTAGTGTTAAGACACTCCCGCGACGTTCCCTTGTGCCGTATATTAATTAATGTAAAGTAAATAACTCTGAGGATGTAGAAATTATGTAATAGAAACTCTTGTCAATACTTCCCAAATGTGCCACTTTGGACTTATATTCTCAAATTTTTTTTTAATTCAACTTTGAGATTGCAGTTTATTTGCTTATAACTAATTAAATGTACTAATACTCATATGTTTATTGTCTTCGATCTAACTCTCTAACTACTACACTAATATACATTTAATTTAAATACAAACTAAGTAATAATTATTATAATTTAAACTTTGAGACTGTCATTGAACAGCGGCTCACCAAGTCACTGTTAAGAAAAGTCTTATACTTTTGTGAATTCAATCCTTGCTCGGCAATCTCTCACTCACTTACTTTTTAAATTCGTAACACTTCTTAACAAGCAATGTCTCGAAAATTGAGCGAAAAGTGGTTGACTGAGTGCCTTCAAACTAAATTCCTCTGCTGGTATGAGGAAAGTGTCACCCTGCACACTATAATTTAAATGAGCCTAAGTTACAAAAGTGAAATACTACTTGCTGTAGACAATAAAATTCCAAAGCGAAAGCTCTGCGTACAACGCGACAAAGTAAAGACATTATTAAAACTTCGAAGTCTTATTTCTTTCCAAGACAGAAGTACGTGTTACAAACTTGCTTAGATTTAAATCTCGATACTGAGAACCTCTTTTAATTTAGAAAATGAGAAAGAAATGGAAACGCTTTTTTATGTATTGTTGACGGTTGATTATCAGACTGGCAATACTGACATTCTTACGTTGACAAGTCATCTTATTTAATAGTGTTTATTATAGCTTTATTGAATCAAGAATAATTAAGGTTTTGTTAATTAACTTTTTTTATACGCAAGTCATACATGTTTTTTATAAGCATAAATTATCTATGTTTAGTAGTTCACTTAAAAATATACAATTAGAGAGGCAAAAGATGAATTGTCTTTACATTGCGTTCCTTCTACCTACCTTGCTATATTCGGGATACATCGTGAACTAAGTCACTAATATACCAGCAAATAGTGTTAGCTAGACACACATCAACTATATCATTTATCTCTATCATATACATACATTGCGAAAGGGATGAAAGACACAAAGTTGATATCCGATAATTCCCATGAAGAAAGGTAACGAAATTCCGAAACACGACGTAAAAAGTTTGACCTTAGCCCCTGAGGTGCTTCGGTGGACTACTTACTTAGGTGCGGGAGAATTTGATTAGCCGCTACAGTGGACGGAGCTCTTCTTTATAATTTTATGGTTTATCGGTGCATATATGGAACTTTGGCGAGATGTATAGATAAGGTTTTTTTAAATATTTAATCATATTCCAAATCTTTTAAAGGGTTGGCAAAGACAGTGTCACGGTAGAGTTCATCTTGGATTTCGTTCCTCATCAGATGCTTATGCTTAAACATGCTACATTCTCGTTCACAATGTCTTTTCCAACATCAATGAAATTAAATTATTTAATATTTTTCTTATGAATGATGCCAGAGAGAATGTTTCCTAAGTTCCTAACTTGCACCACTTGTCGTGCCAAGCGGACCGACAGCGTGTGCTCGAACTCGGAATTACGAATGAGCATTTCAGCAGAGAAATTGATTTCGGATGAAACATTTCTCGATTACACATACTCGTATCTCTGTAGCAATATTAATTCCATGGATTTACGAAAATATGAACGTACGTAGGTGGGTGCCGGATAAAAATAATGTTTTTACCATGAAAATAAGATAAAAATCTGTAATATATGCGTTTGCAGAATTTGTTTGAGAATATATTTTGGTAACCAAATCGAACTAGTATTATTTCTTTTTACCTTGTATCACTAAATCATCATGTTTTGAATATAAAAGAAAGTAGAGCAATGACACTCTGTTCTTTACTTTCACGTTGAATATTAAAACAAACTAACTAGTAACGTAAATATGATCGTTTTTGGAGCCTGTCGTGGCGAAGCAATTATTTTCATGGTTTTCCTTTGCTAACAAGACAAAGCGCGGTATTGAGGTTGTAACACAACACAATGTCTCGAAAATTAAGCGGAAATTAGGGAACAGAATGCCTAGACACTAGTTTCCCTCTGCCTATCTTGCTTTATGAGGGGTACTGCATCAAGCTATTTAACATCTAGACCAGATTGAACTCATGACCATCATTAGTATGTATCTAAATATTAAATTTTATCAACCTTTCAACCTACAAAGGTACATATAAAGCAAGCTATAAAACAAAAGAAGTAGTCATCGATTACACGAACAATAACAGGACGCCGTGATCGCGAAGACCACGTCCCCCGAGCGGGGGAAGGTTCCAGGCCACCTGATTTATTTCACCATGTTGACCTATTGTTCTCGATTGGGGGACTCTATGTTGTAACTGAACGATATTGGTGGAATACAGGTGAAAGTAGAATGATAAAATATTTTATTTGATTATGCAATTTTATGATCAATTCTTGATAAAATAAGTGTAATTGTTTTAGCTATATTTATTTAAATGTCGTTTTATAGATGAAATATAATTCTTATTTTAAGGTATTTAGTAGTTAGTAAAGAAGAAAATTATAATATTTATGCATTCAACATGCGATGCGTCAAAGATCCGGCAGAAAATAGGAAACGGTCGTTATAGAAACAGAGTGTCGTAACACTAGGTTCCCTGATTCCTTCTGCCTGCACTGCTTGGTAATCAATATAGCGTGAGACAAAAAAAATATGTGACAAATATAGAAATAATAATAATATTATTTATTTTGATTTTTTATATAGATTTTCTTGTTTTGACTTCTTGTAATTAATTGAAATAATGTTTTTGAAGTTAATTATAATATAAAATATGTTAAGATGTGATTTAACCGGATTAATATTTCGGCGTATATTTCTTAAATGATTCTTGCAGAATGAGCTGACTTCTTTTTCTTCTTCTTACCGTTCTTTTCCCTTATAATAATAAATATTTCATTTCGTAGAGTGGGAATCGAACCCACAATCTGCCACGTTTACAATTGCTTACTTGTGTCGCTGTGCCAAGTCCCGTAGTAATAATTACAGGCTATTGGTGAACTGTGTTTAATCAAAACTTGTTTTTAATGTTTTAACTTTAACTGATTGCATTCAATATATGCAAAAAAAATATACTCTACCATAAATTTATTAATAAAATTCAATATCTGACTAAACTACGTCAGTATTTTTATTTATAAATTCACTATAGCTCTAATAATTTACATCAAAAAATCTAACAAAATATCGAATAGGTACAAAATATGATGCACTATAGAACTAACTAATAGATATGCGGAAAAAACATTTATCAAGGCGTCATATATCACGTCGGGAATGTTATTATTGTGATTGTTTATGAAAGATGTACAAAATTACTAATTGAAAATTATTCAATATGTTACAGAATTTATATTTTACGTTATTCTACTCTTTCAATTAACGACTCAACTAAAGAAAGACTAGTGTTTTGCCCCGCATTGTATTATCTGGAGATGTAAGGAGATAACATTATACCTTGTTTAGTTAAATTAACGTTCTTTTTACTCCGTATCCCGCACATCGCAGGAGGGTAAGTAGATGGAACCTGGAAACCTAACATTAAAACATTTCTGTTCCCACTATCCTTGGAATCCTTGTGAATATCTTTACTTATCCTTGAAAATATTTCTAAGGAAATAATAAAAGGAGTAAGCTTCTAGATTAATACTAGGGATGAATTAGCTTAACTTTAGGATATACTACAGTTCCAGCGTTTATAAATTCATCCTTCACACATTCACTCCTTCCAAACAGTTGCTCATTGACACGCTCGTTGCCAAGTGCAAAAGTAAACAGACTGATAGAACCTCGTGCGCACCTCGCCATTATTACGAGACGCCAGTGTAAGTGGACGTAATAATAACGGCCTTATCACAATACTGCATCACAGACAACGGAGTTTCTCAACACTACTCTGCTATACTCGTATATAATAACCACTTCAAAGACCAGCAGCACCTTTAGCTCCTCTGGTGCTACAGAGGCCATGAGCAGCAGTCATCAGTGTACCACCAGGTGACTCTCATTTGCCACTCGTTTGCTTCGTGTTTTCTATAAAAAAAAAATGAAAAGCTTATCATAACAGACAACTAAGCTTAGCAGGAAAGCTTCCCACAATATTATCACCACAAATTAAATCAAAATCTGTTAAGCTCAGCAATTTAATAGTAAATTAAATTTTCAGTATAAATTGAATCAACACGTCCAACGACGTAGTGAGGAGGTCCCTCGCGTTTGTGGCTCTCGAGAAACCTACTTAAGGTTCTATCCAATTGGGGCTTTCAAGATTTTATTATACTAATAGAGGTATATAAAGCCGCTTCCAGAGGTGTATTGAAGAGGTGTGTGATAAAGAGTGAAGGAATTCTTTGTATTCTTTCTTAATATCTAGGCAGTTTTATTATTTTTAGCTGTAAGCCCACATATAGCCAAGCAATCAGTGTGAAGACTTTCCATTCCCCAGGAAGCCCTGGGAGCCCTGGGATTTCAATCTATTAGGCTCTGATTTTAAATTAGATTTTATGGTGTTTTAGAGGCCAATCCAGGTTTTGTGACACAGTGAGATAGTTACCTACGGACTCTGTGGCTGTGGGTTCGACTGGGGACTTAGGGAAACAATTACCTATTTTTCTTATCATTTTTTTACTGTGGAAAGAGAAACTAAGGTATTAATTTTGAAATTATTCTTTACACCTTGATTTAATTTATGATGCTAAAAGAAAAGCCAACCAGAAAAAGAAATAGAGTAAAAAAAAGAAGGAAATTTTGAAATAATATTATTCTCATACACCTATCTAATTATTACAATTCGATTATACCACGACGCTCATACCAATTTAACCCTGCGTCAGTACCAGACTGTTTGAACAGAGGATTATTATTAAATACTGAATGGAAAATGTTATATTATCAATGTGCTTGTGCTTCAGAAGCTTAGATATTAAAATTTGTATAGAAAAGACTATGGTCATAGTAGGTTTGAATTTTATAAATAAAAAGTATAGGATATAAATTAGAAGCAAA
Organism: Heliconius melpomene melpomene; assembly: GCA_000313835.2. Lineage (NCBI taxonomy): Eukaryota > Metazoa > Arthropoda > Insecta > Lepidoptera > Nymphalidae > Heliconius > Heliconius melpomene. The sequence goes on along the minus strand of HE670590.1, from coordinate 25,663 downwards.
ATTGTTTAAACGCTCTAAAAAGGAGAAAATAAAGTTTTTCTTTTAAATTTACGCTATCAACTCACAACCTCATTGTACACAATTTATACGATCATAAAAGTTCGTCGCGTTAATCAACATCGAATTAAATTGAAACCTTAAGTAATTGAAGTTAAGATAGTCCGTTCCCATCGAACTGACCATTTTTCGAGACATTGCGCATTATTCATTCATTTGAGTGGAAATCGAACCTACAACCGTCGCGTTCACAATTCGACGATGGGCCACTGCGCCACGACGGCCTCAAAAAACAAAGGTAAAGTAAAATAATAATTGAGTAAACATCTCTAAGACTGGCCCATTTTTATTGACAAAGAAACAAATGAGTCGTAATTCATATCATTATAAGAGCGAATCGAGATTAATGACTCAAAGCGTTGTATTTGCATAGTTATAAATCTGAAGGGAACTTCATAGACATTTGTATTCGGGAAGTAGAAAAGTTACTCGGGGAAAGTCATATTTTAGTTACATTTTTGGATCAAATGTCGCTTAATAAGATCAAGAAAATTCTTATTTTGTTTCTCAGCTTCACGCTTCAATTGGAGCGTGAATTGGAGGGAAGATGGAGGGAACCTATTATTAAGGCACTGCGTTCCTCACGCCACGCTTGAAACGCGGAACTCAAAGCTGTAATGCGCAGTTTCGACTCCAGAGCGAGGACACGAATATAATTAATTCCACAAATGGGAATCGAACCCACAACCGTCCCATTTACCACAACTGTACCACGACGAATTAAATCACAAAGATATTGTGTACAATATTTATTTTAAGTTATAAGTAGTAGCTTATATATAAGTGATATATAAATGATATTAATGTGAAGTTTCATCTACATCCGTTCAGTAATTTTTGTGTTAAAGTCGAACAAACATCCATCCTTAAAACCTTTTATATATGTATAATATTAATAGGATTTACGTTTCTTTCAATATTAAGTGAAGATAAAATCTAAATAATAGCCTCTCAACGCTGATAGCGAGTCCTTCGGCAACGCTAAATTGAATACGTATTCGTACGTGATACCTGTCGGATAATCAACGCTGAGCTCTCTTATCAGTTTCTACGAATGTTCAAAAGGATATAAAATGTAAAAGAATGTGCGAGTATCGTTGTAGCGTAAAAGATACGAAATTCCGAACCGTTGTAACATTGTTTCGCGTTATTTTGGTTTTTCGTTGTTTTTTCAGAATTTTGTCCATATTTTTGTAAATAAAATGTAATATGTGGTACTAAAGTGGTATTTGTATTCACATTCCCACTCAAGGATATAAAATGTTTAATATTTTCCTTTTCTGGGTTTTGTAACGAGGAAGCTCGGCGTTGAGTTCCGCATAAGTACACAAAAAAGTTTCAGCTTTGTAAAACAAAAGTGGATATGCAAAGTAATTTATAAATTTACTAATATATAATTTAACCCATTTCTTTACTTCTTTCCACTTATTTAAATTCTGGCGACGACCTTAAGAAGACAGCGGGTAACCGCTGGATCTAAAGGGCGTAGGACCGGACGGAGTGGCGAGCATTTGGGGAGGCCTATGTCCAGCAGTGGACCTTAAAAGGCCGATGGATGGCCGGATTTAAATTCTGGAGGAAATGAAATGTTTACTTAAATTTATATTTTTATGTCTTCGCTCTAGTCTCGAAGTAAAGCGCGGAGTAAAGTTTTGCCAGTCAACACGCAGTGCCTCCAGAATTCGGGGGAAAATGGGAACGGAGTGACTGGTCACTAGGTTTTCCCTGCGTCCTGCACACAATGGGGTACTGTGTGTTGTTAACTGTACCTACACGTACAGTCCTTTGTCTCACAAACCAATAACACGACATAATGCAGTTGCAAATTGGATAGAAGCTGGCTGCGACGTGTACAGAGGTATTGTAGACATATAGATAACTGAGGAATTGCAACAAGTGGGGGTTGAACACGTTTGAAGTGGTCACGGGATCTATGTTACATTGGAATTGAGTATAATTCTTACTATTTGTGTATTTGAGGCTGTCGTAACTTGTAATGTGTGATACAAGTACTACATATAATTTGTATAATCATCGTCATCTACGCCATCATATACGCCATATTCGTACATACATACGAATAATTATCATCAAAGTTCCAACGGACACGCGTCGCGTCGTATAATTTACAATTTGACCATTTCCAATAATTTAATTTAAATTTTAAACCCGCTCTGATTATTTTCCACTTCGTAATTTACTTACTGAATGTATTAATACGAGAGATAGAGTTCATTTAAAATAGAATTATCCTCATTTTCATTTTATATGGTTTTATTATAATTGTATAACGAGTATAGGCCAGTTGCAGCGTCGATGATGATGAATGCTACCGCTTATGTAACATTTTTATTTCTTCGCCACTTATCACGCAAGGCCTCGAAATTTTGGCGGAAAATGGGGAACGGAGTGTATTAACACTCGCACTCTTGTGCCCCTGTGTCACGACCAGTTAGTTGCTATATTTTTTATATAACAAACTAATAGACAGACAGACTTTTGAATCTTAAAAAGACAAAAACAATTTTTAAACGTTCCTTTAATTTTCATTACAAGTTAAAATACATTATTAGTTTATTTATAATTTGTCCTTAAAAATTGACTTACGAGTATAATTTTTATCTTTAAAATATTATATTTTCAGAATGACTTTCATTACTCCTTGGTTCAATATGTAGTACAGTGATAAATAAGTATTTAATAAAACCTTTATTGCTTTGGTAGTTAAATGAAAATTAAAAATGGCATTCTAAAAATCATAAAAAAAATGTTTTATATAATTATTTTTATAGCTTCACGCGTATCCGGCCTACAGCAGGATAGGCAGAAAGATCCTAGTATTAAGACAGGCGGCTTTGGATGTGGTTTTCTCTAATAGAGTAGAGTATAGTACATAAATCTGCTTATAGTACATAAATATTATATTAAAATTATCTTGTTTAAAAATATATTTTATGCAGTGATATGATTATTTTTAGTCTAAATAACAAAAGTTGTATTGTTCTAATTTTTAATATGTGATTTTTAGAATTTGTTTAAATCCTGCAATAATATGTTCCTTTATATCAAAGATTACTGAAAAAAAAAACTACATCAAATTTCTCAGCATACTGTAAAATATTACAAGAATGAGAATGAAAATCAAAACAAAATGACTAAAACTTCACCACCGACGTAACTTCTAGATTAAACACTAATAGAAGTTAAGAGTTCGCCCCGGGAGCGGAGCAGAGTCGAATATTAGAGACGTTTATGTAACGTTATGACAAAGTGTCCGCCGCTTAGACGTGAAATTAGTGCGGCTGTAAAATCAAAAGGCCTCTACGGCGGCTTTTACACCGATTTGTGAAATTCATATTTTTTGTTTAAAACGATTAAGGCAGTTGTGGTGCCGGGTGGTGCTCAACGTCTTAGTGTAGACGCTGTAGGTTCGACTCCCACGAATCATGACCAATATATACCTAGTAGTTTTGCAGCTAAATGCTTAATTATAATACAATATTATATTAGAATTGTGCTAGATTTCAGACAAAAGCAAAAATAGAAAAGACTAGCTGAACTTTAACGAACCTGTCAAAAAAACTGTTGTATTTCATATTTGTAGCCAATCGTAATTTAGTTTTCGTGGCCGTAAAATATTCTGTTGTTGTGTTTTTTTTTTGCTACGCAGAGGAGAGTTATTATTATTTTAAATAAAACGCACATTTTTTTTCCAAATAACCGATACGTATCGGACGTACGGGGAGACAGAGGAAGCCTAGTAGTAAGATACTTCGCTCACTTATTTCTGCCAAATTCAAGAGGCATTGTGTGTTGAGTGACAGAACTCGATGACTCGAGTCCTCAACCTGTGGCGCTTATCGTCACACTCTTGTGCCCCTGCGCTACGACTGGCCTCTCCTCACTGTGTCACTCTGTGCAAAATCAAACTGAAAAAATAAAAAGAATTAAAAAAATATCTCGGGTCAAAATCAATTAAAATATATTTAAGTATATTATACTTATAAATCTAAAAAGTTATTTACAAAATTGTCAACAAATGCCAACGTTACACATCAGTGTAACACACAGCGCTCGACCAACGAGCCAACTTTAATGAAATTCCTCCGCCGACGCCGACGCCGCTGCTATGTTTTTAAACTTCCACTGTACTATTTAACTCTTTACGTCTGCTATTTTTTTTCTATGCCATGTTTGTTTTGAGTCTGTACACTCTATACCCTATATATAGGTACTGTTTAGGTTTTTATAAGGTTACTACTGCTGTTGATTTAGTTTTGTTGTTTTTTTTTGGATATGTAATATTTTTTATAAGTTTTTGAAATTGTGGGCAGTTATTTATTATTGAAAATTTATAACATATTAAAAGATTGTAGGTAGAAGTTACAAGCTTTATTTTTTAGAAAAATTAAGCGAAATTAAAAGCTGCAAAAGTTTTGTAAGTGATTACGTTTGAAAATGAAACCTTTACCTGAAGTAATGAAATGTAAAGCTATAGAAATTTTAAGCGTCAAGTGTTTAGTTTCACACTGTATTCCACATATAGTAGAGCAGCAGAGGGAACTCTCAGACACTTCATTCCCATTACGTCATTTCCGTTCTCCACGTTCCGCTGATTTTGGAGACATTGCATTTTGTAGGCGCGGAGTGGCGGAAATAACCACCACGCTTTACCTCGTGACTAGAGCGAGGAAATGAAAATATTAAATATTTTACTTGTATGAGTGGGAATCGAACTCACAACTTATCATATGCAGTAGCGTGAAGCTGATTAATTTATTTTAGATAATATTTAACGAACACTCAATGAACACAGCAAGCACATAGCAGAGTACATCACAAGCACACACGCTCTGTTGAGTAACCAGATATCGCGTTACGTCTGAGCTGCAAGTGGAACGCATAAGATTTAAAGCCGCCATTCATCATGCGCGCGGCGCGAGTTGCGAAAACACATCTGTTACACTCAAAACTTTGGGCGGAATTTATTTAAGTGTAATATTCGCTACTTATGGTTTTAAAACAGATGTTCTGGAGTACTTGGATTTTGGTGATTTTTGCTAGTGTTAGGCGTTACGTTACGTTATGTTTTACACGTTACCTTCATTTTTGGCAACACCGTGTTTTGGACTTAAAATTTATATATAAAACTTTCCTATTTAGAGACTAATAGACAACGCACAGCCAGGACTTTGCGGCGTAGAGCGCTGTGGCATAAAGATTCTTTCGATAGTGTTGGGGGGCACAAAGACAAAATTTTCTGAAATATCGTCGAAAACGAAACTAAAATTCCACGGATCCTCGCTCTGCTGAACAAGCAGTAGGAAGTGTCTAAATGGGAATGGAGTGGCCTTAACACTGGGTTCCCAGTTTCCCGCTACGCTACAATGCGCGGAATACAGCGTGTAGCTAAAATAATGAAATAATTGGTCCAGGCTAACGAGAACAAAGTATAATTAGTCCTAGTATAACCTAGTCGAGGCTATATTGTCCTGGCATAGCAAATAGAACCAACTACTGTCGAAATGTAAAACATGTTTAAAAGTTTAATTTGCATGTTAATTGACATTATTTGGGTTAACTAAACATTTTAAACCAATTTCTATGGCAGTTTATGAATTAAATATAAATAGAATATGTTGATCACTTTGGTTACTATTAATGACTTCTATTAGATTTGGTTTGTAGATAAGTAAATTAGAATTGTTTGTTTTCCAACTGATAAAAAGATTTAGATTTGATAGGTGCACCTGTCTAATCAAAATAATAATGAATTCGAACCCCATATCTACCTCTACTATTTTCTCATAATTTCATTGATTAAAAAAGTGTCATCATTCAATTTTTCCCGATTGCTAGGGAAGGGAATGAAATATGAAACTAAAAAAAATAAATATTAACTTTCCTCAAAATAAAAATCGAATCAAAAATTATTACAAGCTTTTCGAATCTACAGTTACGACTGTGCGAACCCTTACACTAAGATAGAATATTATCATTGGATGTTATTACAGAAATACTTTCTACGTATATTTTTGTAGATAATAGTTTTCCGAGACGCTCTCTCGATTATGGATTTATTACGGCATTAAAACAATATTCGTTGAATAATATTTACATTATTGAATTTTCTTTTTTATTTGTGATTTATAAATGACCAGCCCCTGTATAGTTCAGCTGGCTAAATATATAACAGCTTCGTGCTTTATCCTGCATGGAAGGTTGGGCAGAAGAAGGATTGCGTATTGATTTGCGTAACTCAACGTCGTGTCGTTTATAATTTTTGTGGAGGCCGACGCGGCGTAGCAGAACTGCGTCTGACTGTAGTTGCGACGGTTGTGAGCTTCATTTCCACTCGGGGGAATTCATTATTTTCATTCCCCTAATTTCGCTAACCTGCTATATGCGGGATACAGCGTGAAGCTAAAAAAGTAGAATCTTAGGTTACACGTCACTAGTACATCACCACAGAGTACCGTAACAAAATATGAGCAGGATACGACTCACTCGAATAAAACAATTTTCATATTTAAAAACAAGGACTAATAAAAGTTTACAATTATGAAATTGGTCGTTCAATTTGAAAAGTTAACCTCTAATAACAAATTTATAAACTATCGAACACAAACAACCATGATGAATGAACATTGACGTCACTGAAATCAACTTTATTATGAACGAATGGTTATATTAGTTGGGAATTGACGGTTTTTGATAGAAAGTTGGGCAATTTGGACATTCGCCAAAGTATCCGCTGACATTATGGGTTCATACTTCCATAGCATGTAGCATTCTGCGAATGTTACGGGTAGATTGTATACTCGTACAGTATGTGCATAGATTATTCATTGACATTTTTTGTAGAATATTTTATTGAAGTACATTTTAATATTGCGGTGAGATTAAACTATAATTATTTGTTTTATTGAATATTTGTATATATATATATATATACTAGTGGGCCCGGACGCGACTACGCCCGCGAAAATTTAAGCCTAAATCATTAAAATAAGTTAAAAAATAATAATAAGTGGAGATTTATTATTAGAAAAAATATCTGAGTAACAGAAATGAACAAACAAAATAAGTAAAAGTAACTAAAGGAAATTCTTAATATTAGAAAAAGTACCTAAAGTTTGCCGTGCGCGCGTACTAAACATTTTTCTATATTAAATAATTATTAATTTTTGCGAACAATCTATATATATAAAAGGACTTGTCCTCACTGACTGAGGTAAGACGCACGCACAGCCGTAACCGCTGTGCGTAGAAACGTGAAATTTGGACAAAAATTTACTTTCGTAATCTGGACATCCACTAAGAAGGGATTTTAAAAAATTATAACCCTAAAGGGCTGAAATAGGGGTTGTAATTTGAAATTTAGATTTTTAAAAGTATTCAATTGAACACGTGTTTCATAGTTTTCTAGAATTCTCCCGCTAAGGGTGCAAATAAGGGGTTGAAAGTTTGTATCGATTTTTTTAATCGGCATCAATTTTTTTAAAATTTAAAATTCAGACTCTTAAAAGTATTTAATTGAACATATGTTTCATGGTTTTCTAGAATTCAACCCCTAAAGGTGCAAATAAGGGGTAGAAAGTTTGTATAGAAAAATCTTCAAATCGCCACCGATTTTTATAAAATTTGAAATTTCGACTCTTAAAAATATTTCATTGAACACATGTTTCATGGTTTATTAGAATTCACCCCCAAATAAGCTAGCGAAGCTGCGCGCGTCCGCTAGTATTAAATAAAATCCCAAATGATTAAAATTACGATATTTTAAGTGTATAACATCGGTATGGATAACCGAACTGAGATAAATAATTTATAAACAGCAAATAATTACATAAAAAATAATAGTAATTCGACAATATATAAAAATTTACAAAATCATCAAAGTCATCTGCCCGTCTGCGTCGGTCATACTATACCACTCGTAGGCTAGGTCATTTGGAATCAGTGACATCTCCTTAATTATTTATTAGAATGTTATACAGTAAACTATAATTTCCATCAAGATGAAATGCTAAAAGAGACTATTATATTTATTTTCATAAGGATGAACATCAAATTATATAAATTATCTAATTTTTGTTAATGTATACAAATCTATATAGGCGCGCGCCATGTATGCATTAAGCAAACTCACTTTGGGTGACGTTTTCTTAAAACAACAAACTTTGCAAGCCGTTGCTTAGCAACGCGTAGCAACGATTGTTTTTAACATGGCGGAATAAATTGCTTGTCAAATTAATTATTTTAATATATTGTTATATATCGAAAATATTACAAATATGAGAAAAAAAAAGTATCCTATGTTCATCCCGGGACCCTCGAGTATTTTATCACAATTAAATTAGCGGTTTGGCCCTGATCGCTTAAAAGACAGACAGACAGACAGAGTTACTTTCGAATTTATAATATAGGTATGGATAGTTGGAAATTAAAAGGGAATGGAATTTTAATATTATCATAGCTTTACATACATATATCCTGTGATTATTGGAGGCCGTCGCGTCACTGCGGCACTGCGTCCGACTGTAAGCGCGACGGTTGTAGATTCAATACCCATCAAGAAAAATAGTGTAATTTAAATTATTTTCATATCTACCTTCTGGTATAATAATCGCGATATTGAGTTTTGATATGTAGTACAAAATTCGGCAGAAAGTGGAGAACGTTCGTCACCATATTAGGTGGAAAAAGAAAATAAAATAGAGATATAAATATTAAAGGAGACACGCGCAATATAATCATATTTATAATTGTCAAAATATATATTTTTTTATTTTTGATAAAAATACCAAGAATACAATACAATACATACAAACTCAATTCATGAGTCAATTTTAAAGAGATAGGTTCATAAAACCCACAGAGTCACAGTGGGATGGAATTAGTACTGAAAACTAATTTATTGGTGCACCAACAGCCCCAAGTTGGGCAGTCAGGCACACGTGCCGGTATCGCCCTATCCCGGAATTAATTTGGGGCCCTAATCGTAATTATCAAACTTAGTAATGTTTTTGGTCAAGGATACCGACGAAATACTCTTAGCGTTCAGTATTTTTGACTGATAATTATATCAATGTGGTGTTTTTAGATTTATGAGTGTTGTATGTTCACGGTAAATATAGCAGGGTATATACAATACACAGGGGAACAAAATATTAAGATATATTTGGAGACATTGCGTATAGAGTAGTTTAATAGATTTTCGATTTGCTATCCAACATAATGTTCCTTCTTGGATAAAAAGTTGAGAATGGACACATCACTAGCTTCTATTATTATTTTTTTCTTTTGATATTGATATGATTGAGGCCATTATGGCGCAGGGGGAGCTGGAGTGAAAGCTTCTAACTAAGCGCAGTGGCTTTAAATTGGATCCTAGTTCGGGGATCTTTCATGACAAGGCGAAGGAAAGACGTTCTGATTCACCATTCAACACGCAATGTCTAGAATTCTACTAAATGTCTTAATATTAGGTTCTCTTTTTCTATCCGGTGGTGCTAATAGATAAATTGAAGCTATGATATTGATACAATTCTGTAAGATACTAATATGTAAGCATCATTACTCTCTGCTTTTATATTTTATTTTACATAAATTTTGTCTTGTTACTGAATATAATCCTACCCCTTACCTATCCTACCAACCTAGCGTCAAATATCTCGGTTCCCCATTTTACATCCCATGTTAGAGACATTATTTGTTAACTGGCTCTAATTAAAATGAAATAAAATTCTGAAATTCAATCTATATATCTTCGCATGTCAAGACATGGTCTTGATATCATTACAATACTTCCAGTTGATTATGTTAATTTATAATTGTATTTATATTATAATGTAATATAAACAGTAAGGAAATTTCAGATTATACTATATTATATTATATTTACAAGTAATTTGATAAGGTTACAGGCATACATCGGGACAGAGGGAACCTAGTGTTAAGATACTTTGTTCGTGGGGCATTATCCTTTTGTCTTCCATTTTATTTTAGATTTGCCTGTTGTATGACGGAACTTAACGCTACACTATGTCTTCTTACCATACTGAAAAAATGAATAATTCAATACTCCGAATGGGAATAAAACCCACAATCGCCGCATCTATCGAAGTTGCTCATACATTTTCTAATAGCAGATTTATTAGAGAGATAACTTAGTATTAATCCGTCCATTCTTAATTCTCTGTCCGAATTTGAGACATTATGTGAACGTACTCAACGCTGCGCTTTGTCTTACTAGAGCCAGAAAACAACAAAAATATTAATGTCTCCGAGCAAGAATCGAATCCGCAACTACCTTTGCGTTTACAGACAGACGATGGTAAAATGTGAAGCTATAACCATCGCCCTTATTTTCAGCACAACTGAGCCATTTCGTATAATGTAAGTACATTTTCAATATAGCCTTTCCTTTATAGGTAACTCTGCGCCAATAGCCACTTGTTTACAAGTGTAAAGCCATTCATCTCTTTATTACGAAACTTCTAGATTAACATTAATTTCCCAATGCTTTGACTTTACGATCTACAAATCGTTTATAAACGTAGATATATTTCTGGTTGGTTCAATATTAAATTTTGTAGGTTATTTGTTTTTATTAAGCAGGCAAAGCGCGAAGTTAAGTTCCGCTTCACAACACACAATGTCTGGAAAACTTGGCAGTAAGTTGGGAACGGAATGTCTTAAATTATTTATATTTATAAAAAAAAGTGAACATAATATAAGTTACAGGGTCACTTCACTATATTATTATCTTTGCTTGTCAAACAATATTATAAAAAATAAGAAGTTACATGCTTCATTTTTTTAACGTCAAATTATTTACCACTAGGTCACTAAAGTTAATGCCTCAGACCTCAGAAGAACCGGGGCAAGAAACTCGTCGGGACTTTTCTTTTAAAAAACTTGTAACTTTTGGTAAAACTTAACGCCGTGTTTTCTCTGCCACTGTAATGAAAATGATTTAAATGTAATCAAATATAATATATCAATATGGAGGTTTATTTAATATTAAAATGATAAAGGTGTCTAATAAATTAATTAGGCATCGTTACGAAAATTTATATTACAGCGTGGACCCTTGCCCGTATCGCGATAATTTGTTTAATACGAATAATTTCATACAATTTATGGACCAAATCGGTCCTTCAGCCCTTATGAATAATTACTAATGGTCGTTTAATTCATGATATCTACCATAATCCTCGAATTAGACTAATTCTATTCGTAGAAACTTTCATAGTACTGTAGTTGTGTTCTCTTGTTTTGTCTACATTTTTACGCTTTTTGTATACATAGCAGAAACAGATAGCTGGTAGATATTTTAAAAATATATATATAGTTAAGGGAAGTTTCCCAAAATACAATAGTGAAAACTTTATATAATTCGGTTAAGGAATTTCTGAGATAAGAATGTAGAAACGCACAGACAAACCGAGAAACAAACAAAAATTTTAAAAAGAATTGTTTTGCATTCTATTATATCGATAAAAGTCTTATTATTTATTAAAAAATTAATGAGCTTGATTTTTTACTTTTTACCAATGAACTTCTTTATACTATCAGTTTATTATATCCATAAAATTCTAAACACATGATTATTTATGGGCTTATGCCCGTAGTTCATATTCCATCAGAAATTTTGTACAAAACATGGATAACAGGGTAAGAAATTTCACCTGCCTCGTCTACAGCGTACAACTTACCTCCCGCGGGGTCCCGACGACGTGTGGACTCGACTCCCGCGGGATATTACACGTTTGAGCGTATCAACTTTGTATCTATCATTACGTAATACGAAATGAAATCCCCAAAGCGTTTGTATGGGAAGAATCGGACTTTATGGAGGATATTGGTAATTGTGGTTTGATGAAATACAAATTTGATATTTTTTCATGAGCCTAGTGTTAAGACACTCTGTTTTCTATTTTTAAGCTATTTGAAGGAAATTACTTTATTGGAAAGCAAACAAATTTAAATTGTACTTTTTCTAATTAGACAGAAAACAATAATATAAATATCCTCAGAATGATAATTTCTAAATACATCACGACAATGTTAATAAGTATATAAGAGAACAATACATCCTAATATTATCAATTACTTTATAATTGATTAATATTTTTAAGCATTAAACTCATGTTTGTTTGTTGCGAAGAAGAAATATAATTTATTTTAGAAGATTCCATTCTCCATCCAAATATCAATCAATTTCAATTCAAGAAGTCTGCAAATAAATTGTTAATATCTCCTTCACTTTCAGCTGTAAAAAAAGTATTATCAAAAGATTCCTGATGAAGGCAACACCGCTCGGGATTTTTAACGAAAGATAATCTTAAAAAATCACAACAGTTTTATTAACATTCTGCATTGGAAAATGGCCTGTAGTGTGTTAAACAGAAGGTTTATTTTTAATTGCGTAAGAGGTTAAATGTGGGATCTCCCATGGGGTATTACACCTTATAGCGACTAAGCAAGCCATCAGTGGAATATCCGTCTTTCAGTCGCGTTAATTTACTGGATTATTTTTTCTTTTAGTGAATGTTTTGAGATTTTTTGTATAATAAAGGTTGTCAAAGTAGTAGGCAGCTGATGGTCGTGGACTTAACAAAATTTATCACAGTTTTTTAAAAATTTTTAGGTTATCTTGAGACCTCGTGGAAGGGTCAAGAAAATAATTAGTACCACAAATTTAGGTGTAGAGCACCAAAAAATTAAGCCTTTAAATCAACACATTCTAAAGATACGAGCATATAGCTTTTGCATATTATATTTAATTATTTGCATCTTATCCGACAAATTTCGTCGCATAATTAAAACCTACAGGTTGCTTCCAGTGAACCTACAATTATGAAATGTAGCACGAAGAAAGAGCTTTTATACAAATAAAGGAAAAAATCAGAATAGTAAAAAATTATAGATAATTCACAGGAATAAATAATTTAAAATTATAGATAACTAGCGGACGCGCGCAGCTTCGTTTGCGTATTTAAGGATGAATTCTAATAACCCATGAAACATGTGTTCAATTAAATATTTTTAAGAGTCTAAATTTCAAATTTTATAAAAATCGGTGGCGATTTAAAGATTTTTCCATACAAACTTTCAATCCCTTATTTGCACCCTTAGGGGGTGAATTCTAGAAAACTATGAAACACGTGTTCAATTAAAAATTAAATACTTTTAAAAATCTAAATTTCAAATTTTATAAAAATCGGTGCCGATTTAAATTTTTTTCCATACAAACTTTGAACCCCTATTTCACCCCTTTAGGGTTAAAATTTTTCAAAATCCCTTCTTAGTGGATGTCCAGATTACGAAAGTAAACATGTGTCCAAATTTAACGGTTCTACGCACAGCGGTTACGGCTGTGCGTGCGTCTTACCTCAGTCAGTGAGGACAAGTCCTTTTATATATATTATAGATAATTCACAAACAGGAATGGAACTCACAGCAGTCAGTTTTTCATTTTTCTTTAGATTTTCATAAAATCATACAAAAACACATATTTTTTCTTATTGTACAATATAAAACAACGTTAAAACTTTTATACAAACCGAAGTAAGCATTTTCTTCTAAAAACTACCTAAGTAACTTGTATGTAGGTTCGTACAAATTAATGGATCCAGTTACCACAAGTTGGCCCTGCCTTATTTAGAAGACTCAACTTGGATAAGTTGATGAACACACTGTAATGAAAGTGACATTACCTGAGATGAGACGTTACAGACACACCGGCTCCCTAAGGACATGATTTTGTCAGGTCTGGTAACGTGAAGATATGTGTGTGTGTGACCTGAAGATGTGTGTTTTTTAATTATCCAAATATATAACATTTTTTTATTGAGGTCAAGAAAATGAGACGGTCTACCGTTCGTTTCGTTTTCCACTCGGGGGAGTGAACTACTCTTCTACTACTTCAACATCATTTTGATTACATTTTTTTTATTCTTGAAGTTTATAGATATTTTCAAGAGTTTCGTGTCGCCTGATGGTAACTGAATACCACTGCCCATGACGCCGTTTGCCAACAGAGGAGCTACAGGCCTACACGTACTGCCTTTGACGTAAGTAAAAAAATCTTTTATTTTATAACGGAAATCCAGGGATTTAATTTATTTAGTTACCAATCAGATTTACTTTCCTATTATAAACTCTCATAACAATGTATGTAAGTGCATTAACAAATAACAAACCTAACCTTAATAAGTAGACTTCCACAAATATCTAAACTAAAAGAATGCTAGTTAGAAACTTATACAGATCCATTCCACACAAAATGAGCTCCGTCTAACAACATACACGCAATTTGTCTACCTTTCAACTAAAACATATAACAAGCTTAAACTTTTATCTTCATGTATCTTCTGTATATTATAAGTTGGACTGGAGAAGCCGCAAGTAATGTTTACCTAATTGAATACTTTGTTTGTGAATTCAAATCACATTTGGCAGAGACAACTAGTGTTAAGACACTCCGTTGTCCATTTGCCACTCGAATTAGAAGAGTTGATCTCGTATGTTAAATGGCGTTAGTAAAAAAATATTTAGGTCATTGTGGCACGGCGGCACAGCTTCTAAATGTAAATGCGGCTATTGTAGGTTCTATTTCCACTCACAAAAATGTATTAATTTCATTTCAATTTGTGTCAATACAATATAATTAGGGAAACTCGTGTTTAGATATATCATTCTCCACTTTCTGCTCAATTTTCAATGAAATATTTAAAATATAATCACTACCCCCAGTGAGATCGAACCCAAAATCATCGTGACAACCAGACGCTGTCCTCCACTCTCCACTGCACCTCGTCAGTGTCTATATATTTGTAAACAAAGGTATTTCAGGAGTGTTTCAGGCATTCATTTGTCACCGTCACTCACGCCGCCACGTAAACACTTATAACGATTTGTAACACTTCTATCAATTCGATCACTTCTGATATTACGTTTTACATGATTAGAAAGTTAAGAGACGCTATTACTTTATTTGAATGTTTTTGTTTTGTTACATTTTATCTTCTAAATCAATAAAGTGTCAAATATTTGATTGAATCGTGAGGGAATTGAACCCACAACCAGTCGCGTTTACAGTCACACTTTGTGGCCCTGCGCCACGACTGGCCTCATAAATTTTAATATAAGCCAATAAATAATATTATATTCCCAATCTGAAAATTTCATTACATTTTCTCAAGGGCGACGACTTACAGCTATTTACTTCATCTCTAAGATTAATAAATCACGTGAGATTAATAATACTCGTTCAGTAATGAACTCAATCTGGTGTACTCACGGTAAACAAAAATCTTAAACGTACTCGTACTGTACGAATTAATGAAATAATGTAATATCAATATGTTGTAATTATTTCCACACTGGATCTTTATATAGAGTGTTCTAGAATAAGAAGAATATTTTATTATTTTTTAATATATATATCTATTTTGTAATTTGGTGATGGAAAATTGATATATAGTATATTAATACTACGTACTTCTCTAATACCGATAATAGTAATCATATAAGAAGTTAGGTGTCAGTACAATTTTTATTTCAACAGTATTAGTATAAAGCGTTTGAACAGACTTTTTTTTTTATTTTAATATTATTATAATCATAAGTGTGTAATGTAATGTAATATTATATTTAATAATTTTTTGAACATATTTGTAAACCCTAATCATATTGTGAGACTTTTTTACTTTTCATCTATTTCAACAACCTTCTATTTGTATTAGGTTTATGCTATATATCGCACATGGCAAGAAAGGTAGAATGAAATTGGAAGCCTAAAAGACTCAAGACACTCTATAAACTATGTTATCCCGAGTGAGGATCACCGTCGAACGTACCGTCGTCGTCGTCTTGTTAAAAGTCGTACGCTTGTGCTCCTACGCTACGATGGCCTCAACAAAGTTCTAAAAGTAATATTATAAGATATGAAACCCACAAGTGAATTAGTTTGTATAAAATTAGAATCAAGGTATTTTTTAATATCTAACTTAATAAAAAAAGATATGATAATTTAAAACACCATGTGTAATGTATATTAATCAACCTATTACTCGCCTCGTTAATACCGCCATATCTATAATTAGATCCAATGATATGGAAAACTCGAAATTTACTCTAAAATGAACTCGGTTTCTTGATAACAAACTTAATTAGGGACACAAATTTGAATTTATTAAAATACTTGTAAATAATCGTGGCGTAGGGACACGAGGGCGTGATTATAACGTGATGGTTGTGGGTTCAATCCCCGCTCGGGGGAATCAATTATTATTTATTCCTATTTTCATTTCCATGCTCTGGCAGCAAGGCGAAATCCTGGCGTTGAGTTCCGCGTCCAGAATACGACGGAGATAAGACAATAAAATTACTTGGCTGGAATTTACTGAATAAGACACTAGATGCTTTGATTTTAAACTTAAAATACAAATGATTGTAAGATTATATCGGAACCAAATCCTACTTAATACTTAATCTGCAAACGTTACGTGCCAAGTTCGAACATAACATATTATACAGCGCCACTGTGGCATATTATTATTTTATTACTATAACTCGGGCATAAATATTTTTCTAAAACAAGCACATTACAGTAACCTTCAACAAATTACGAATAAACCCACCAATAAATAAACCTCACCAAAGTTTAAAATTAAGAGAGTCATCTAAAATTCATACAATGTAGTCTCAACGACAGAAGATGTTCAGTGATTCGGAATCTTGCAGTCTGAAAATTTGAACTGCTTTACAATTAGTTCAGGTGTCGCGACACCGCGAGGAGACGGCTCGGATTGTGTCTGTAATGGCTTTCCTAACTTTGAAGGTTAAATTAAGATGTCTATAGCTTTGTCTTATTAGTTATTTAAAACAGAAAATAGTGAATTTATCTACTTTATGTTTATATTTAAATTACTTTGTTATAATACACGATGAGATTTTAATGTTTTAATGTCAATTCCATCAAGGTGCAGCGGAAAAGCTTTGACTGTAAAGGCAAGGGTTGTTAGGTCGATTCCCACTCAACTATCTTGCTCTAACAAGAAGATAAAGCTAAGGGCTGGCTCCCGTCCCTCAATACACTATGTCTTGTAAACGGAATTGAGAATGGAGCGTTGTAACACTAGGTTCCCTTTCCATACAGAGGTGAACTAAAACACTCCATGTGAGGTGATGTGATATGCGATATATCACATACATACCGTATTCCGGTTGAAGTTAAACTAAATAAACGACAACAATAATTTTACATGATTCATTTTAATTTAAGCACCGTCGTCTATTTGTTGTATGTCTATATGTTTATTGGCTGGAAGAGATTTTTTATAGAGATTGTGTACTTATTCCTT
>HE670589.1:61065-72856 GCA_000313835.2 Heliconius melpomene melpomene | reverse complement strand
TACTAAACCAAACCGCACCGATACAGCTGGCACGTGCATTTCGGACCTGAAAAAAATATAAAAATTTTGATGCATAATGTCTCATACATATTTTGAGATTTTTAAGTCATTTTTGCGCAATATTTTTCATTATATTTATTTTATATTTTGTAACGAAATATAAAAACATTTAGAAATTCTAACAAATTACCTTAAATGCCAGAACAAATAATGTCCAATTGTCATATTATTGAAGGCGCGTTGCAGCAAAAACACTGACAGTTCACACATTAAATACGACTCGTGTTTTAGAGCTTGAACTAATTGTAGGAGGTAGAGGAGCAGATCTTCGTCACTGAAAAAAAAAATACAATTGTTATCTGTTAAAAGGTATAGTTTCTGTTTAAGAAATTTTAATTGGGACCATCGTGGCGCAGTTATATAGCGTTTGCCTCTAAACGAGACGGTGATGGGTGAGTAGATTGACTTTCCACTCAATCGCGTTCAATTAGATGCTGTTGCTTGCTGTTATTGTTGCATAATACGCAGTGGACTCAGTCACCTGATGTTGGCCAAGCACTTGACGGCGAAGCTGCGCACGGCGGCGTCGGCGTACGCGTAGTCGAGCAGCTCGAGCGCGCTCTCGACGCGCAGCGCGGGCCACGCGCCCAGCATACGCGCCACGCGCGCCGCCTCCGCGCGCTCTGTCCACTCCACGCACGACAGCAGCTTGGGCAGCAGCTCGGGTGCGTTCACGCGGAAGTACTCTCTGCAAGTTAACGACGAAGTGTGATATAATGTGACAAGGGGTGGAGAGAATTCCTAAAATTTGTGGAACCTCACTTCAAAAATTTCAGAAATGATGTTTTAATACCCGCACATACCGGGGTAGGCAGAGGGAACTTAGTGTTAGGACATACAGTTTCCCCACTTTCCGCCGAATTCTGGAGGCATTGCGTGTTAAGTAGCGGGATGCGCTTTTCCCTGCTATATGTAAGATACTAAAAAAAATATATCAATCTATGAAATAAAAATTAACAAACCTCGAACCCCATATATTTTTCTTCTCCTGTTCATGCATTTCATACATAGGATCCTTCTCAGCAGTCGCTCTAAGTTTCTCAAAATCCTCACTAAGACGGCCCATTGCGTCTGGAGAACCATTTTCTAGTTGATCTGCATATGCTTTTACTGCTTCTTGTTTGGGAAATAATATTGGGTACTGACAGTCGTAGCTGAAATTAATTATTGATAATTATAAATTTAATTTACTTGATTATTAATATGGATAAACTATTCATATGAACCAAATTGCTTTTTTTTCAACTTTACGCTGTATGTCGCATGGAGCAGGGTAGGCGGAGGAAGCCTAGTATTAAGACACTCCATTGTCCACTTTCCATCGAATTCTGGAGTGACAAAGGCAACGCTTTGCTTCTCAACACCAAAGAGGAGAAATGAAAATATTATTGAAAAAAATATTTCTCTGGCTGAGAATCAAATCCACAACCGTCGCGTTTACAGTTTGTGATCTGCAGGGATCATCCTATCTACAACATCGTCAACTATCAATTCAATTCTATATAATCCACTATTATAGCTCTTAAGTTGTAATAACAAAATGACTCTCACTTAGAAAATCGAACTTGTAGAGCTGCACAGGATTCCGAAGGGTTAGCAACCACTGTTCCTAAAGGATGTAACAAGAGATCATCCCCTTGCGTCTCGTCAGCGACGTGGGGCCACATGAAGAGGGTCACTCCATCTGTTCGTAATTGTTCTTTGTAATCAAATATCATTGTGTTTGCCCACGCTAGCTTGTTTATAGCGTCCTGCAAGAATAAATTATCTAGGTTTAATGTAAACTAACAAATAATTGTAAGTTAAGTAATAATTTATTAGAAGTAAATTATTCCCGTTAGGTGGAGTCATATATTTTCATGGTTTTCTATTTAACACAACAAAAACATCAAAACTTAATTTAGTTTTTTACTGTTTACACCTAACCTTAAAACAATTGATCTCATTAATAAGCCAATGCACTAGAAATAATCATTACCTTTACAAATAATTATGTTAAAAAAATATATCAATAAAATAAAAAATAAAACAACTTACTTTGTTAGCATCCTTCCGTCTCTTATTCTTGGCTTTAGATATTTCATATATGACAAAGCAAAGTCTCGCCATCCGGGGTACATTTGACACTTTAATTGGAAACTGTAACTCCTCGTCCCATTGAGCTTCTCCTACAGAGGAGACTACCGCCACTTTAGTCTTTTGAGGTTCGCAGAGTGACTTGCCACCATGGTAGATACCAGCTTGGCATATAACCTGTTTGTAAAAAATAATAAATATGTTTTTAGTCATATTTATAAAAAGTGCTTAACAATTTTCTATTTCTCTATTAGAAAAGCGTTGAATGCAGTTTATTTATTTTGTATATTTATTAGAAGTTAAAAATATTGTGGAAATAAAAAAAAAACTTTACTTTGCTGATGTGAACCTGTCACGAAATAAAAAAAACCAGCTAGCTTTAGGGCGGCCACTACTCGTCGACCGCACTGTATAAAAAAGGCTATATTATATTTGTATAAATACGTTATACAAGTATAGTCTTACCTCAACCAACCTCCCAGGATCGACGTTAAGTCCGCTAACAGTTTGTACCATACAGGAGTAATTCTTCTCTATTTTCCAAGAAGATTCATAGTTCTTCTTCTTTCTTATTGTGTTTGATTGTTCTGAGGTGAGACGCCTCCTTTCCGGTAATGAATAGTATTGGAAGTCAGAGCCCACTAAAATAATAAATAAATTAATAAATAATATATAAGTGTCCTTGGTGATAATAACTTATGTGCGGTCATAAATATCACAAGTCCAAAGATATAAATATTATAAAATATATTTTTCACTATTATGTAATTTATACGTGCCTTTATTAAATTATAAAGATACTTGGCATCTAAATACTTGAGAGCTGTGACGCAACGGCGGCACTAAATCTAACGCGATGCATCGGTTGTGGGTACATTCCCATTCGCGCGACGTTGAGTTTCGCTATTCAATTAGCACTTATATAACAATTACTTATACTACCAGCTTAAAAAAAAAAAAAATCTAACAAAAATTATTCAAATAATACTCACAAGATATTTTATCCATACTGACAGTCATGACTTGGGGCACGCCGTCTCTGGACAGCATCTCTTGGATGTACAGGAACTGTATGAGAGGGTGGTCGCCGAGCAGGTATTCTTCCCGCCCACAGACCTTTTAGTAACATAAAATATTACATTTTAATTGAAAATCTTGAAAATTATAAGTTTTCCCTACAATTTGTTATATTTATTAATGCAAAAAAATTTGATTTACACAACGAGTATGTTATTAACGCAAAATATAACAAAACATGTGAAAACATAGTTATATTATGAACGTTTTAGTCAATTATTAACTAACATCTTTTACAAAATAAGCATAAATAAAAATATAAAATAAATAAACAAATACCTCAAAAAAGTAATATATATAAAAATATTAGAAATTAAAACAACTAACAAAGTTTTACCTTGAGCACATAATTTCGCGGATGTTCCCCGCGTATGTTGAGCAAGTTGGCCTTCTTCCTGAATATACTCTCTATATGCTGCGCCGGCGTCAACAGTACTGGCACGTTCGATGTGAAGGACGTCTGAAATTAAATTATTATCTATATTTTTTTTAAATATGTTGAGGGACACAAGCGTCTAACTGTAGTCGCGATAGATGGGTTCGATTCTCAGTCGAGGAAATTAAATATATAGGATTTTTATTTTCTTCGCTCTGGTGTCCAGACAAAGCGCGACGTTGAGTTCCGCCAGTTGAACACTAATCAAGCTTTTGTATTTAAAAATGCAAAATAACAAATATGACAATCGTGTCATATGTCAAAGAAAATAAAATCAACAACTGTCAATAACTGTTAATCAAAAAAAATTAATACAGATTGTCTGTAAGCTGTAAAAGTCGAAAAAAAATGTTGAAATCCCGATTCAACCTTCAAGATAAGGAACCAACAACAGAGCCGACTGTAGAAGAAGAACAATTGGGGGAAGCGTTAGTGGAGGAGCATGTCGAAGTTGAACCATCGTATCCTGAAAGAAGGCTCAATAGATCGGAAGTCAGCGTTCGACTTAGTTTATTGGGCAAAACTGCTGAAGGAGATGGGTATTATTCTTTAAAAGGACTTTATTAAATATAAATGATCTTTATTCAAATAGGAAATTACACATACTTTATAATCGTTTAGTTATATATAAAAGTCAGTAGAGTCACTCTTACAGGAGCTTCCACAGGCTCCGAAAGCAGTTCTGCTGAGAATAGCCGGATAAAACCCAACTTTTGTTATAATAACATAACTGCTATAGCATATTAACTCAATATTTGACCAGTAGTTAATTTGTCGCTGAATCCAAAACTACAAATCATCTAACCAAATCAAGAGTATAACATTCAATTACAGCATCATCCTTTCTTTTCAGTTACACATATTTAAAGGCGACATGTACGGGCATGAGTTTGACAGAGATATCCGCCCTAAAAGCTTTTCACCATCTACAATTTATCAACGTGTCCGATAATCACTTGACTCTGGAGAACTTACAAGTTATAACGGAACTGCCTTTCCTCATACTAATACACGCTGACAAAAATCTACTAAACTCAGCCGCTTTAAAGAAAATGAAATATATGCAAGTGATCATCGTGAACTATAATAAAATAACATCAGTAAATGACGTTTATCAACCAGAATTGTGCACTCTAGAAGCTGGTTTCAATAAGATTGAAAAGGTCCACTTCGATAATGAAATGCCACATATTAAATGCTTGGACTTTCGATACAATTTGATCAAAGACATATCTAACTTTGATTATCCCGAGTTAGATAGCTTATACTTAGCAGGAAATAAGATAACTAGCTTGGTAGGCATAGAAAGTCTTCATAATTTAAGAGTTTTACATGTGAGGAACAATCCAATTAAACTGTTGAATGGGTTCGATTCTAGACTAAAGAAGCTTCAGTATATAAATCTGCGGAACTGTAAAGTATCCACTTTGAAACAAGTGAAGAAACTGAGGGTAAGTCTTAGAGTGTAAATCTGATAAATATTTTTTGTTATGTACGTTATGTCGTTCATTTTGTAAGTGTAAAAAAATTAGATCGCCCTTTATGCGCGGTGTTGAGTTCCGCCACGTTACGCGCAATACCTTCAGAATTCGGCGGAAAGTGAGGAACGGGGAGCCTTAACAATATGTTCCTCTACCTAACCTGTTGTGTGCGGAATACAGTGTGAAGCTGATTTTTTTTATTTTTATAGACCCTTATTTCATTTCACATAGTACAGAATACAAATCAATTTGCGAAAATGTAAAACTTTCTGATAATATATGTATACACATAGTTTTATACAAATATCATCTTGTTTAACAAGGTACTACCATCACTAGAAACACTTATAATACGCGGATGTCCCTGCATGGGAGGCACTGGTGAGGAAGAAGCTGAAGCTGGCGTGGAGGAAGAAGACCCTGAATTACGAATCGAGATGCTAGCGGCTGTGCCACGCTTGAAGAGATTGAATAAAGGAGTCGTTACTCCGGAAGAAAGGTAATGTTTTCTTATTAAAGTGCAGTCAACGAATCGAGGCTTCCCTGAAGTTAGACGTTAGCTGTAGACGGTTACGCGACTATTGATTTTAGGATTTGTTTCTTTTCTTCCTTTGCACAAATTTTGATACCTTCAGACCGGTCACAATTTGTCGACCGTAGTGTACTTTAATTTATCTTATTTAGAATTGCATATTACTTAGCTTTTTTGAATCGAGTGTAATTATTTGCTTTACACAAAAAAATTGCAATTAAAGCGACCACGAATTGATATGTTATTTGTCGCAATAACACTAAAAGAGTAGGGCACACATAAAGAAGTTGCTACTCTGAAGGGGTTCTAGTCCCCAAATAAGAATAATTGTATTTAATGGAGACCAGTCATGGCGCAGAGGCACATGCTTGTGACTGTAAAAACGGGTTGTGGGTTCGATTCCTATTTGGGGAAATGAAATATTTAATATTTTAGTTTTTTCGCTCTGGCGTAGATGCGAAATGCGGCGTTGAGTACCGCCACTCAACATGCAATGCTTCCAGAATTGAGCGGCACTTTCGAACGGAGTGTCTTTACACTAGGCTATTTGCGGGATAATGTCTTACTATGATCGAATCTATTCAATTATTATTGAAAGGATCGCTTTTAAATAATAAAACTTAATAGTATTTTTTTCAATTAAGTAAAATATAATAAATACTATTTATTTCAAGAACTGAAGCTGCAGAGCTCATTAAACAATGGATAGAAGAAGGTGAAAACGACGATGAGGTAGAGGAAGAACAACATGGTGAAGATGAAAGCATTGATTAACATTATTAACTAATTAAATTCAATTGAAAATAAATTGTTTAATTTATTTACCCAAAATCAGTGTCATTTTTTGTATTAATAAATCTTACTTAAACATACAACATACACACAGTATTCAAACTACTACAATGTGATTATTAGTATATGCAAAATAAATTACATCATAATAGTCCTAGGCATTATCACATTTCTTATAATTTTAGCATTTTTTATGTTTTTTTTAGCTACAAATCTCATCTGCTGCAGAAAAATCTATCTATCTAGTGTTAAAACACTTCATTCTTCACACTACCTGAGTTAAAAATGTTGGGAATAGTTGAATTTAATGCTGCACTTATTATACCAGAACAGGGAAATGGAGAGAATATACCTATACATATAATAAAATGATTATTCATCACTTGGAAGATGTATGAAAAAATTTACCATAGCAGTCATTTGTCGATGTAATTCTATTATTAAAAAAATGTGTAGTTCAAGCAGGCGTTGCAGCGAGCGGGTCGCTATTTCTAAATATAATCATTCCCATAAATGAGAATCCAACCCAAATCAAGATGTTTATTGTCAGATATATTCTAAGTATGAAGTACTCACCTCAGTATTACCTACTTTAGTGACCAGAATAAAACAATTATTATTTAAATGATTTATGAGTGTTGTGGGAACAGACGGCACATCAGCTAATCTCGGTGGACAGTGGTATCTTAGTCTCTCTAGCCTTGTACTCTGAGCTCTCTTTATGAGACTCTCCTCTGCTATGTATCTCATTCGCATACGAAAGTCATTAACTTCTGAACTTCTTAAACTGTCAAATTCATTTAAACCTAAAAAATAATAAAATTAGTGTATTATGATATATGTAAATATGATTGGTTCTTGCTTAGGCTAAAATAGATTCACGTTATTTTATTAAGGCTTAGTTAAATTAATCAACAATATAATAATTTAACATTTTAGTGAGAGGGATTTCAGAGAGTGGGTTTTTAAGGTGTATCTGAAAACCAGCAATGGCTAGGATTCTAGACACAAGCATCAGTTGCTGAGTTAGAATATTTGTAAAAATTCAAAACATAAACATTATCTCTTCTTGATTTTTGTTTGTATTTACTGTTTTATTTATTTTAAAAAATATATGAAAAAATCTAATTATACCTTTGCCAATCAAATGACTAATTTGTGTATTTAACAAATGTTCCCCTGGCCTCTCAATGGAACGCTCAATGAGCATGAGAACTCCAAACACAGGCCTAATATCCCGAAGTCTTTTGTTCTCATCTTCCACCTCCTCCGGGACTGCCAGGGAATTGATGAATTGGAACACATAACCTGACATCTCATGCAGCATCCCAAATAAGGGTTGCTTTGCTGCCATATCCCATAGCTCCTAAAATATATTTTAGTTTATGGATGAGGCTATTGTGGCGCAGTAAATGATTGTATGACTGTAATGATTGTGTGGCTGTTGGTTTGGGTCCCCACTCGCAGAACTAATTATACTCAAGTTAATTTCCCCAATAATACAATATTTTGAAAATAGAGAACAGATCGTCAAGTGGAGAATAGGTCATCTTAACACTAGGTTATCTGCTTATATGAGTGTATGAAGAGAACATAATAAGACTCTATTTTTGGCACAAACACAAGCTATTGCATGTTGAGTGGCAGAACTCAATAGTAATAGACCACTCATACTATAAAAGTGTAATGATGACAATTTAAATTATATATAAATATTATTTTACCAATTAATAGTATTTAATACTACTATTTAATTAATTATAAAAAGAAATCATAAATAAAGCATTGGTCTTTGTTCATTTTTTTTCATCTTCTAGTTTTTTATGTCATATGTAATCACTAAGAAATAAGTTGTGCAAGTACCAGTGTTAATTTAGCAGGGAAATGAAAGTAATGTTAATATAACCATTTCCCTCAGTAAAGATTGAACCCACAAGTTGTACTGCAATGACCACAAAATATAAAAAATAATAATTATAAGCAAAGTATTGGGTATTTTGATTTCTATTGTATACAACACTTCTTCCTTGGATTTCATTTCATTATGTTGAATAGAGTTTGTGTTTCTTTATATATTTAAGGAAATATTTAAAAAAATAAATAGTAAGTCAGATCTAATAAGTAATACAATAAACTTATTAAACACATTCATACTTTAATAATAAAATTAATGTCAAGAACATTAATTAAGTACCCAACTGGTTCCTAAAAAAATGTATAGCATTAAAGCAATATTTTATTCTTAATTCAAAACTTAGAAAGTAAGATGGCACGAGAAATGGAAACTGTAAACAGTAAACATTTAATGTACTTTCTAATAATTTAAGTTAATCCATGTGTAAACACATTACACAATAGTTTGACCTAGTTCTCTAGATGAGGGAAACATTGTGTTGACATGAAACATGACTCATGCTGAGATATCTTTACCAGTACTAACCTCCTTAACATCTTGAAGATTAGCATCCCAACTAACTGTTAGAGGAATATATATAGAATTTGGCATTAAACATGTCAGTTCCACATAATCTGATGGCGTGGCCGTCCAGTAATCCCATGTGTGGGGACAACTCGGTACAGGAACCATTGTTTTGGTATTTTTTTTCCACTCCACAAGAATATCAATAAAGGTTCACAACATCTTAACACTATCACTGACAAACAGTTTACATAGCAACTGCCTGTGTACTTTTTACTGAAAAAAATATACACTTATTATTTGTCAATGATATTGAAACCGCGATGTTGAATCATAGCATTTCCTGGTATTTTGATTAGGGGGCAAATCGCCATTCGAAAAGAAACTGTCAATGATATTACACAAACAACATCGATCAAAATGTCGTAAACACAATTTCTTTCATTACCATTGCATAAAATGTTTACATAATTTATAATGCAACGCGAACCCAATAAAATCACTTAAATATGTTTCTGAGAAATGGTAAATAAAGATTAAAGATTACGTGCAACAATCTACGGCAGGTACATAATATGAAAAAATTGAATGAATTGTTTATGGTAACAATTTAAGCAAACAAGACATCCTGAAAATTTATATCTAACCTGTTTTGTAAGCATAAAACTTTAATAAATATCATATATTATACAATTACTATTTATTTTTGAATTATATAAAAAAATGAAGCTTCTATTTTTTTTTAATTACTTACTACAATAAAAATAGTTTTAAACAACTTTCACAAAAAAACATTAATTTGAATGAAACTTAACCTATAGATTTTGACAATATTGGAAATAAATCTAAATGACATTTGTCTCGTGACAATCCTGAACACCTGAATCAGAATTCCTTATTTTTCACAGTTTAGAGATTTCGCAATTGATGTCAATTGCGATGTTTTTTATGTGATTAAAATGTTTGAACATTCTGTTAAGGTACCAAGACATTTTAAGATTGCTGCAAATATTTTTAAGAAAGTTTCTACAGAAGGTGGAAGCGTAAAAACTTTATTGTACGACGAAAAGCTTAGACATTTTGTAAGTTTATACATCCGAATTAAGCCGTTTTATTTTATATCATTGCTTTCAAAACTAAATTAACCCTATCTGGTACTACCTAAATTAATCTTGCTGACTAAATTAATATTAATTAAACCTACATTTTACGTATTTGCAGAGAACTAATGTGCTTTACGCACTTGTAACAGAGTCAATAAAACATGCTGCAGATATAGAAAAGATTCTTGAAACTTGTGGTGTTTTGGTGAACGAACCACGCTTAGACCCATGGCTTGCTAAAATTCTCACTGCAGAACTGCTTTTTGGGAAAAAGACCCTACCCGGAAAAAGCAAACCCGAACAAACAATATTATCTTACAAAGATCAGTTCGAAAAATGTACCCCCGAAGATGACATGACATGTAAAGGTAATACATATTTTTCTTTTACAGATTTAATTCTGCGATAAAATAGAGAATAATGGCAGAGAACTCTGAAGGTCCACTAGTACCCTTACAATCCAAGTTGGCTGCTTTGGCATTGGCCAATTTATTTTTATATAGTGTGGGAATGTTTACATTACCATTTGTTGCATTTTTTGGTGTAAGACATTTACTCACAGACTACTATCCAGTTGAGCCATTTATAAGAACCTGCTGGTCAGTAGTTGCTGCAGTTGTGGTAGTTAACATTATTATATGCTTGTATGCATATAAAGCCTATCACGAGAAGGAATATGATGACGATGGCAATGAAATTGACCAACATTCGTACAAACCATCCACTGACACAACAAAAAGTTCATTAAATGTTAAACAGGACTAAGTGTGAAATTTTACTAGAACATTCCTCTCTATGTGCAGTATTTATTACATATGAATATGGTATTTTTTGAACAATTAACCTAAAAATAAAAGTGCATTTACAGTACAAGTACTCTTTTATTTATTTAAATATCTTTTTAATCAGAATAATAATGTATTTGAAAACATTTATATTTCAACATAACAATATTGATAAATAATATATAGGCCGTTGTGGTGCAACGGCACAAGGGTGTGACTGTAATGCATGCATAATGCAACGGTTGTGGGTTCGATCTCTACTTGAGAAAGTGAAATATTTATTTATGTTTATATTTCCATTTCTTCGCTCAGGTGTCGAGACATAACGCGGTGTTGAGTTCTGCCACTCAACACGCAATGCCTTCAGAATTCGGCAGAAAGTTGGGAA
The DNA here is from genome assembly GCA_000313835.2 of Heliconius melpomene melpomene. Lineage (NCBI taxonomy): Eukaryota > Metazoa > Arthropoda > Insecta > Lepidoptera > Nymphalidae > Heliconius > Heliconius melpomene. The sequence continues at coordinate 61,707 of HE670589.1, read as the reverse complement.
CGGAGTGTCTTAACACTGGGTTCCCTCTGCCTACCCTGCTATGTGCGGGATACAATGTGAAGCTGATTTATGTTTATTTTATAACAATATTGAGCCATCTAATCCATTTAATCTCCTTACCATGCTTTAAATTTGTGGAGCAATACATCAAACAAAAAAAATAATTGTTTTATTTGAATATTGTTTGTTGCTTAAACACATCAATCCATCTTCCAATATTTTTTTGTGGATATTGATAATAAAATGCTGGAAACACATTTAAAAGTAATAGTGCAATGATTTGTCTATTAATTTGTAAAAAGACCAGTTGATATAATATTTATATAATTTTATACTTGTATTAAGTTATGAGCTCATAATTCTGAAATAAATTAATATTATTTTAAAATACATTTTTACAAGAAACTCAACTAATATAGAAACAGATTTAATCAAAGTTCTATGTAGTATACTAAAATTTACAAACATAATACTTTAACTGTGACCATCTTTAACCCCTACTTTTTTCAGTTGTCCGCAGACCTCGTTATGTGAGAATAAATACAAACTTATTGACAACATCAGATGCAATCCGAGCTTTTCAAGATGAAGGCTATAAGTTCTTAAGATGTACATCTGGTTCCTACGATGACTATCTAAAAC
>HE670589.1:43185-59416 GCA_000313835.2 Heliconius melpomene melpomene | reverse complement strand
GATTTGTCTATTAATTTGTAAAAGACCAGTTGATATAATATTTATATAATTTTATACTTGTATTAAGTTATGAGCTCATAATTCTGAAATAAATTAATATTATTTAAATACATTTTTACAAGAAACTCAACTAATATAGAAACAGATTTAATCAAAGTTCTATGTAGTATACTAAAATTTACAAACATAATACTTTAACTGTGACCATCTTTAACCCCTACTTTTTTCAGTTGTCCGCAGACCTCGTTATGTGAGAATAAATACAAACTTATTGACAACATCAGATGCAATCCGAGCTTTTCAAGATGAAGGCTATAAGTTCTTAAGATGTACATCTGGTTCCTACGATGACTATCTAAAACAAATTCAAAGCTTAACTGAATATGAATTCACGCAAGACTACCATGTCAAGACAGTGTTTGTGTTTGCTCCTGGAAGTAAATTCCATGAGCATGATTTATATTTGGAAAATCGAATTATTTTACAGGATAAGGTATAATTATACGTATTTTCTTTTATAAATCTACAAAAAAAATGGTTATTTTAATGTCATATTTTTATGGAGATTTTACAAACCATTTTTTAAACGTAATTTCCTACTCTTAAGTATGACAAAAATACATTAACATATTATAAAAAGTTCCTTTTTGTTCTATTTACATTTACCTAACCTGTCTAACTTCTGTGTAATTTTATCTTTTGAATGTGTAAGGAGTGGTTTGACATCAGACTGTGCCTATCATGCTATATGAGGGATATTCTGTTTAATTGAAAGATTATTAATTTTTATCTATAGGCAACAGCGTTAGCAGTGCATCTGTTAGCTCCACCGCCCAATAGTGTAGTATTAGATATGTGCGCCGCGCCAGGTATGAAGACTACGCAAGTTGCTGCTTATTTAAGGAATCAGGTATTTATAAATATAAAATATTATTTTAGTCAGTATAATCTTTACAGAGACCAGTCGTAGCGCATGGGTATAAACGTGCGACTATAAAAACTATAGGTTGTGGGTTGCATTTCCGCGTGAAAAATTAAATATTTAATATTTTTAATTCCTCACTGTGGTAACTAGACAAAACGCGGCGTTCGTTGCGGAGTTCCGCCACCAAACAGTATGCCTCGAGAATTCGGCTGGAAGTGGGAAACCGAAATGTCTCTCCTCTGCTTTCCCTGCTATGTGCGGCTTATAGCTTGATGCTAAAAAAAATTATGACATGCAATTAAACTTCTTCTTTACAGGGTAAAGTGTATGCAGTAGAAAGAAATGAATCGCGATACCAAACGCTATGTGATTTTGTACAGAAAACGGCATCAAAATGTGTAGAGACATTTAATAAAGACTCTTTAGAAATAAAGAGAGGAGATTTTGACGATGTCGAATACATCATTCTGGATCCTAGCTGTACAGGATCTGGTAATACTTTTCAAAATTATTTATTAGTAGACTATTTATAATAATTCACATAAATCACGCAATTTAATAGTTATAATTGAATCACTATTATTAATAGTGATTGAATCCCGCTTTGGCTCGACAACAAAACGAAAAAATGAAAATATGAACTATTTTATTTCATCGAGTGGGATCGAATCCACAACATGTAGCGTTTACACACTTGTGCCCCTGCGCCACGACTGGCCTCTAGTATAACTTTAATCGACTTATTTATTTTACACAGGTATGGAACACAGTGTACACAAATACAAGGATGACAGTAGTAGATTAGCAAAATTGACTTCGCTACAAGAGAAATTCTTAAAACACGCAATGAATTCTTTCCCCAACGCAAAACGTATAGTTTACAGCACATGCTCTATATTACCAGAGGAAAATGAAAGAGTAATAACGAATGTAGTCAAGACTTCTAGAGCAAAATGGCGGGTCCTAGACGTAAAAGAGCTTTTAAAAGACCAATGGAATAACTTTGGTTCCGGAATGTATGGTAGTATGGGAACTAGATGCCTTTATGCAAAACCTGATTTGGATTTCACTACGGGTTTCTTTTTGGCCGTTTTAGACAGAGAGCATAGAGATACTGAGAAATCTATTGATAATAATGTTAAAGATGATTGTCAAAATAATTGTATTGAAGAAAGTAATGAAAACTTAGATGTAAAAGAAAAACATAAAAAGAAAGACAAGAAGGTATTTGTAGAAAGTATGATTGACGATAAAATAATCTCAAACAATGAAGAAACTGAAGTTAAACAAAAACATAAAAAGAAAAATAAAAATGGTAAAGATAAAGCAACCGATAATACCGAACATTTAAATACTGAAGTGGTGACCGAAGTAATCCAGGAAGAAATTGGTTCTCCAAAAAAGAAGAAAAAACTAAAAAAAGATAAAAGTGATGATGATGGTGAACCAAATAGTGAATTTATGAATTTAATTGATGATGAGATAAATGCTATCGACAATCATGTTCCATCTAAGAAAAAGAGGAAGAAAAAAGATAAACACTTAAATAACGACGAAGATAATATATTGAACGATCAAATCGATTTCGATATCGATGACAATGAAGATATAGTGAAAAAAAAGAAACGTAAAAGAAGGGAAAGATCTGAGGAACATACTACTGTAGAAATAATAGGAGAAGATGTATCTGAAACAGCTACAGATAGTTTAACTAAACAAAATAAAAAAAGCAAAAAAAAATCTAAACAGCAGAATTATGACGAAATAAATGAGGATAGTGATGTACCTAAAAAGAAAAAGAAAAAATCTAAAGCGGTTTCTCTAGAAAGTTAATACGTTTTGTATGTTTTTATATTTTTGCATTCAAATAAATATTTAAACTTAATTTTGCTATTTTAATTCCCTAACACTCTTAATCTTAATCTCTTTTAAAATATTAAGATTTATAATAAAAAATAAATAATTAAAAAGTAGAGACACGATAAGTTCCTGGAGTGAATAAGAAAAACCAACATTTTTTAAATATATTTCTAAAATATATAAAAAACCGAAGCCGTCCACTTTTTAATTAACTCTATCTCTTTAACATGAACATGTCGACGTCGACGTGGCTCCCCTGAAGTTAGGTTTTCCGAATCCTCACCACTTAAAAGTGGAAGAAAATTAATCGTCAGTAGGTGCTGTAACGAAGTAGAAAAATCAAAATCCTACGGAACGAGTACATATTATATTCGAGAGACATGTAGGTATAGCAGAGAGAAATTAATCTTTCCACGTCCCACTCTAACGTTATATTTATTTTTTGACAAGATTCATTTACATTATTTTTTTTCTTTTAGGTCGGTCGTAATGTATCGATTAAAATATAACATTTCATTACAATAGACTTATTTAGTACCTAATATCGTCTAGTATGAAGTACTTACGTATAAACTATTAAGATCGCAGCCACACGCTTGTTTCTAGTCACGAACGTTCTCATGCGTCCTCATTTAAACGTTAAAAATAATATAAAATATTGCTTATATAAAAATATATGTACTTATGTCCTAGAATATAACTAGCTCTTCATCCAGAACTTCGTTTACACATACATTCATATTTGTTGTAATGAAGAGAATTACTAGTTAAGGTCATCGTGGCGCAATGGCGTCTGATTGTAAACATGAGGGTTGTGAATTCGATGTCCCCTAAGGGAAAAGATGAAATTTATTTTTATTTCCTTAAAAGTTGGGCGCTAATGAAGGAAAAAAAGGTATATTTGGCTTAAAGTGTGTGTTTTTTTAAATAATAGGTATAAATAAAAAAAACAACATTTACCTACACGGACATATCTGTGCGAAGTTAAAGTCTAGGCCGCCCAGAAAATATCTCTAGATACGCCCATGGTCACGCAAGTTATTTAAGAATAATAATTACGTAAGGTCCCTTTGCTTATATTAATCTTTAAGATTCCTATTCAATTCTGTGAAAATTAATGTACCTACCTACCTACCTACCTGCTTAAAAAATTGATAACAGAAAATAAAGGAAGCTGTAGCGCAGCGGCAAATCGTTTTACTGAAACGTGACGGTTCCCAGTTCCTACAGTAATTTTTTATCATTTTCTCTCTTTAATAACAAAGGTTGGTGTTAAATTCTGCCGCTCAACCCGTAATGTATAATTGGGCAGAAAATTTAGATTATTAATAAACAGACTATCATAATATTCTCATTTTTAATACATAAATGGAATAAATTTTCTTTGTAATAAACCATATTGTATTTAATTACATTATTATCATATTCATAGCTTCAATAAAAGCTGTGACAACATAAAGGAGGTAAGTACTTAAACGTAAAACAAAAACGTTAGTAAGAATGAAATCTAGGCAAGTAGGTTTACTTTTGTTCTTATTCCATAATTAGTTTACACTACCAAGAGTTAAGTCTTAGTATACAATTCAGTTAGTCTCTTATATGTAATTAAGTAAAACATATTATTTTTTCAAATGACCGAATAATGCATGGTTGTGGATTGGTTTCCCCTTAGAAGAGTTATTTAAGTTTTAATAGAGTGGTGTTGAAATTCGATCAGAAACTGATTTAAGGCCAGTCCCGGCGCATGGGCACAAAGTGTAACTGTAAAATCGACTGTTTGTGGGTTCGATCCCCACTCGAGATAATGAAATATTTATTTACGTTTATATTTTCATTTCTTCGTTCTGGTGTTGAGAATTTGGCAGAAAGTGGGGAGCGGAGGCAGTGGCGTAGCGAGCTTAACTTGCGCAAAATATTTTTACGGCGCCTCCCTGATGAACACAATATAATTTCATATGTATATTTAAAGCGGAACTGCGGAAAGCGGACTATTTGGCGCTCCTTTATGAGTGGCGACCGGGGCATGATGACCCGCCTTGTCCCCCCCTCACTACGGCCCTGAGTGGAGGGTCTTAACACTAGGCTCCTTCTGCCTACCCTGCTACACGCAGGAAACAGCTTGAAGCTAAAAAAAACTGTTACAACTGCCAATGTCTCTTAATTGGTCCAAGGCCGAAAATTAAAGAAAACATAACATAACTAAATGAGTACCTATTACAAACTCGAACCATTTAATGTGTTGACCTAAATACTGACATGAAAGACCGGTCACTTTGCGTTTGCCTCTAAATGGGATCAAAGTATGAAAAGTGTGTCACTGTTTCGTAGCTGTTTTACTAATAAAATTTATGAAGATAAAAATTATCCACACAGGGAATGAAATATTTTTTGTGTCGATTTCCTTACTCTGGCAACGAGGCAAAGATGAGAAAGAATCTTATGTCTCATAAGGCGAGAATTAGGCGGAAGGTGGGAAAGTATCTTGTTGGGGACGGAGTGTCTTAACACTGTGTTCAGATAGCAGCAGAGTACAGCGTTAAGCAAAAAAATCTAATAAAACACATCAGTTAAATTGTGACGAAAGTGAAGAATGAATAACAATTTTATTTCTTCCATTTTAATATGTTTTACAATTATACTAGAAATGTAAATTATCCTTTTAAGATTTTTAAATATCAATTTCAATGTCTAATAGAATTATATAATTATGATTTTTTTACCTTTGAAACGCGTAAAATTGAATTATCATCAACAACTCGGGTTGCCTAGCAACGCGATGCTGGGCGTGTCACCAGATGGGCGGAACTCTAACAGCCAATAGTAAACGGATGCGCAATTATTATGACACCGTCACTCAACACATGTCACCATTACCTTGTAAAGAAATAAACTAAAGTAGACTTTATTTTATATATTTACAGTTGAATATGTCTTGGCATGATTGGAAACGTTTTTTTATCGTTTCCGTTATTGGCTGCTTCTTTATTGATATGTGTTTAGGTATTTCTATTCTGTCTATATTTCACTTTATGCTCTTTTTTAAATGTAAAAATACGCAAAGAATATGTAATATAAAATTAAATAACTGTTTACTCTGCATTTTATAATATTAAAATACACGTTTTAAATATTTATTAAAGAACTATGCGGAAACCTAGTTTTTGATGTCTTATTTAACATATAGCTTACTATGGCTGCGATATCTAACTCAAGCGCAAATATGGTACCTTAGTTCTTTTATCCATTTTATATTAAGAAAAATACGCATTGCAATGCATTTATGATAAATGCATTATAAATATTGCATTTAATATACCTAATTATAAAATTTAATATGCATTCAATATAGCAGTAATAAAATATTATTACTACAACTGCTACGAATGTGCTACGCAACGTGTAGCGGGTTACGAGTACATTTTCAATGATATTATGCATATACATACATATATATTTATAAACGTATAAATACTGTTTTAATATAAAAATAAGTTAATTTTAAAAGCTTTGTTTTTAGTTTTACATATTTATCTAGAACGTAGGTGTGGCAATAGTAGAAGACGCCCGTAGCAGCAGTTATCTAGTAGAAATTACAGATTTTTCTTTTGGATTTTAACCCATAACCGTAGTATGGTACAGCTAAATTTCCTTATTATGTCGCGGCTTATAATTATATGAACTTACTTATCACAAATATATATCTTATATATTATTTAAGCTTATAAAAAATGTAATTACCACGCAATTTCGTTACAACGGCGCGGCGTAAGAATAATTAATTTTTAAATTATATAAAGATATTATTAACTTTATGATAGATCTAAATAAAATAATAGCTCTAATAGAAAATAGGGTACAATTACATTAGAAATGGCGTATGCAAATTCAAACGGTACCCCCATACCGAGTACTTACCTAATATATTATATAGGGAATTACCGTGTAATTGCTTATTAATATGCATAACTTGCACTCACTTGCATGCACACTTAAATATAATTTATAAATTTTTGTAAATTGGTCTCATATTGCAGCAAAAAAAGGTCTGTCTGTATACTTTGTGGTATATTTAAATAAAATTATTGTCATTTAAATTATTCCGGGTCACTGCAAAGCTGTCTTGTGAAATCTGCGTTAGTTCTTTCAAAAGATGATTTTTTTTCATTATTATCGATTTGCTTACAAAAGTTTTCTTAGCAATATATCAATATAGCTTATTTAAAGCTTCATCGTGGTAAGAAAAAATTGTATTAAAAATACCTCCCAACACGTAATATCTTTAGAATGAGTGAAACATGTTTTTCCTCTTGTTTTTTTCCTTACCAAATGAAAAAAGAATAAAATAAAAAGTGAAACTAAAGTTAATTAAATGTATTCAATAATAGGTAAACTTAAATAAAAAAATATTAAATTATCATAAGAAAAGTGTTCGATAAGTATTAGTATATGAGTTCTTATTAAATCCATTGCGTGTCCGCGGTAACGAAACATTCACATTAATCTTATGAGAGAAAATCAATTATAGCTTGAAATATACGGCGAAATAATAAATAGAAAATAAAATCTTTAGTTACGATTGTTTTTTGTGACTTAATTATTTCATTTCTTTATATTTGGTATAGACTTTCTATACATTATTATATTAGAATTAAAGAAATACAAAAACATTTTTGACAAATAATATTATTCTTATATTATTCTTTAGAAACTTTAAAAGATTTTGTATGTTTTAATTAAGTAAGAACATAATGACAAAGTAAGAAATATTTGATATAGGTATATACCTATAAAATTTGTAAGAAAATATATGTGAGTTTTCTTTAATATAATAACTTTATATGACCTACATAATGTCTACTTTGTTACTTAAGTTTATTGGTAATTCTAAGTATAAAATGAATTTCTCTTGAAAATTACCTTAATTATGGGACCGATAAAAAACAGCACAAAACAACCGTTAACAGGGGTAAGGTGAAAAAATATAGCACGCTACGTAAAGGCTGTGTATATGACTATGACCGATTGACGCCGAATGTGCGTAAAAACGGCAAGGCGAGTGATTTTCATTCGTAAATTACTTTTTATGAATATTAAAACATAAAATCTTGTAGTGTTATATTCACACATAACTCTTATGTAAGATAGAGAGCTCTTTACGAAATGTATGTGTAAATATAAAGTACGTAATAGGAAAAAAAGACAAGCCAAAAATATGAGACATAATTTTATTGAAATCTATATTATTGAATATTTTACAAAACATTATTTTATCGAATATTAATAATAATATTTAAACACAAAAATAAATAAAAATTTCAGACAGCCCACAAGCCGTCCCGCTGAGTACCACACGAGGGCGGTGGCCGCCACCCAGCCACGCTACCACCACAACGAACGGTCACTCGATCCCGTTCTCAAAACATAACCGGACGACTACACTCCTGAACCAAGGAAACTCCTTTATTCCACCACTTTTTATTAACCATTCAAGCAGCTAACTTACAATAATACGCTCATTTACACTTATAATTAAAGAAGGAGAATTAGTTAAATGTAGAAAACGATAGGTTTTGTTTTGGCGGCAAATTTGACAGCTCCATTAGAAATTACTGACCCAATTTATGAATTAAAAAGTGTTTGTGATAATTTTTTGGTGATTTACGATTAGTTGTGATGGCTACGGAAGAACCCATGTCTACGGTTGTGGTAAGCTTTTAAAATAAAATTGATTTCTAGTTTCTTTGTTAATTAATATATTTTAAAAACGTTATAATCATATGATTATAACAAGACTGTTGTTAGAAAAAAGAATAATTCTGAATGATTTTTATTAGACAAGTCAATAACCTCTCAGAGGTACGTCAAGGTGTGAAATCAACGTGTGTACTATCCCCGTAGCTCTGTTCCAAAGCATAGAAGTCAAGTAATATATTGTAGAACTTAGAATTTGTAACATAATTTATAATTAAGATTAACTTTAATTTCTTATCTGGATAGTCCCATGACAGTTTATTTTAATGGACTTTAAAAGTTATAAAAAGTTATAAAATTTGTAACCGACTTCTGTAAGAAAAGGAGGTTATCAATTCGACTGTATTTTTTTTTAATTTTTTTTTTTGAGGACTTCAAAATTATAAAATCTTTGTAAAATAATTTTTCACTTTGTAGTTCGTTGTTAGAAGTCGGTTTTTCTTTTTGTGTAAAATTAATTTATATACGTTTACGTTGCTATTAAAATGAATTTATAAAAGAACGTAAACAACCGTATAACATTGTATATACAAAAAATAAAATAAAATTGTATTTTTATAATATATATTTTTTAATATTATAAAAAGAAGACAGACGAAGTTTATACATATTGATTATGAAGCATAATTACCTCCAGACGTAGACGCCATTTTTCAACTTTATTTAGTGATTCATAAAAAGTTCCTTATAAAAATCGAAATAAAATAATGTTGCAGTAATCGTGACTATAGTTACTTACTCACACTGGGGGTAGAGCTCGTTAAGCGTATCTAAACGATCTTAAATGAATAAACGCTGGCCAAATATTATTATATGATTGCTAAAACTATAAAATACTATAAATGGCTGTTAAGTTGGTTATGGACGTATATAAGGTTTCTAAATAATTTCAAAATATGTTTTACCAATAATTATTAATATGTTAGTAAAATACAATGGATATTTATCCATAATAATACATAAATTTCATAATAAATATATGGAAACCCACAAAAATAATATAGTCCATCCACAAGAATCATTAACAAAATATCACTATATTTTTTATTAGAATTAAATAGATGGATGGATATAATAATCTACTTTGCGTAACATCTTAAAAAGCCACTTATCGGTCCCATGAATGAAAGCAATCCATCACATGCGTAGTATCTAACAATTGATAGACGAGGTAAGCGCAACGCGGCGTCCAGTCGACGGCCGAGTGGTCAGGCGGTATGTCGCGTCGCGTAACCAAACAACGTCCGCGCCCTCGTCCTCAGGTCGCGGAGCCGTCACCAGCACCGGAACCGCCGCCGGTTGTCGAAGCAGACCCTCAACCACCTTCTGATGATGAGAAATCTAATGACTGGCGACCTTCTCGGCCACCATCTCCTCCACAACGACCTGATGACGTCTCCGAAGGTTCAGAAGCTACAGCGCGCCCTGCTAGACCTGAACCTGCGAGCCGCTATGCAAATCTCAATTATTGGAAAGCAAGAAGAGTCACGTTCTACAGAAATGGTGATCCATTTCACCCTGGAGTCGAGTTTCGTTTTAAACTCGGCAGAGACTTGGTATCTATGGACGCGTTGCTGGATAGACTATCTGAGAGGTTAGAATTGCCGAGAGGAGCGAGGTTTATCTTCGGCATGGATGGTGATCGAAAATATAGACTTGAAGAGCTTGAAGATGGAGCATCCTATGTGGTTTCTTCGTATAAAACATTTAAGGTTAGATTTCGTTTCATACTTTTTACTTATCATTTTTATTTTTTTATACATAAGAACTCTTTGTATAATAACCAACTCTAATGCGTGATTCATTATAATGTTTGTAAATCTTAAAGTGATTGTTTTAGCCCTCCCTCGAAATTTGGTGGTATGTTATTAAAATAATCATGTTCACGTGAACATATTTGACAGATGGTATGTAGGTAGGTAGACGAGGCCGCGTCCTTGCGGAGATGTGGGTCAAAGGATAAGAGCCACGCACCGTCTCCGCTGTTTCGACATTTGCATTTTGATTACTTACCAAAATTTACTTAGAGGTAGAGAGACGCTAATTGTTAACGAATTCGACCTGAACGCTACAATTTTATACAAAACAGGAAATTACGAAAACGATTATGCGGTATATTTGGTTATTTAATAGAATTTTGGAACAGCTTATTAGGAATTGCGGCAATTGAATGATTCTTGATATTTTTACTATAGAAAACCTATTAAGAATGATAATGAATTATTTATAAATAGGGCTATTCTTCGTAAAAGTGATTGTTTTTAACGCAATATTCAGTAACAGACTTGCGTTTATGTGTTAGTACATAGCAAACTTGGCAACGACACCGGGTGAGGGCAATGCACCACCTTGCACTTAATATGCATCAAGGCAACGGGTATTAACTTTACACGTAATCTTTGTAAATTATTTAACACTAGGATTTTGAATATAACAAAACATTTTTTTTAATATACTAAACACCTTGATTTTAGCAACTTTTTTAGAAAAAAATATGTATAAATATTTAGAACAATAAAAATTTATACCATAAGTTAAGTTTTTTTTACAATTCAATATTGTGAATGGGAAACTTCGTAAATAAATGTTTTGTTGTTAAAAGGTCTCAGTTTAAATTATATTCTATTAGACTTATATTGTACAATTTAAAAGTGTTATTCTTTCACATGAAAAAAATATTAATATAATATTGAATATCCTACTTCTTATATTAATATACTTGTATTTTGAGCCTCAGTAACTGTTCCGTTCCCAATACTATATTTATCATAACTATATTTATCATAATTAATTATCGGATAAAATTTAATTTCGCTCATATATTCGTAAGAAATTCAAAAATTGTATATATAAACAAATTAATATCGGTGATTTATTTCGGGTGATTAATATCGGCCTCCCTCTATTAACACTTACTCGACCCCTACTTGCCCTTCTCTAGGGCAGGTAAGTAAAAGTTAAAAAAAGTTAAGTTAAACATTTAATATATATGCCCCGATTTAATATGCCCCGTAGGGATTGAACCCACAACTATCGCGTTCACAGTCAGAAAGAAACTGACTGCGCAACGACGGCAAACACATAAATATTAAAATAATTAACGTAGCTCGATCACACACAATATTATCATAAACGTTATCGAATAGCGCGAATATATGAATAATAAGTAAACAGTGAAACAGTCACCGCAAGTCCTTTCTTTAAAGCTTTTTCATACTATTTCAAGTTTTTACATTTAGCAAGTTATCACGCGATCGTAAGCTGCAATCGTTTCAAATCTTTCTTTGATTGTGTTGTAATACTTAATTATTTCAATTTCCCTTTTTATACTCAGAAATATTTTGCTGTCAAATATTTATTCTAAATAAATGAAACATATTGAATTTATAATAGCAAATTAATTATTTATTACATATTGAAAACAGCAGAATTAAAATTAGGAATATAAATTTATGTAAAAAATTCTTAAGTATATTTTAAAAAGTTTTTGTTTTTTTTTTTAATTTGACATTAAGTAAGTAGTCAGATACTTATCTTCTTAAATATATATATATATCTTCGACATTTTGGATATTAAATTAAGTTTTTATTAGTTTCATTATAAAGAACTCCATTATTGGATAAGTATAGTTTTAAGCTTGATTTTTACCAATAATATAATCAATCAAAGCTGTTTTATGGAATAAAACAAAAAAAAAAGATAATCAATATAATTTTAATGCAGTAACTAGTAGTTACGTACATTAATTTTAACGATATTTCGGTCGTTACATATATTTTATCTTTTTATATTGTTTGTCGTAGCACTTAGCGCTACGCCGTAACGTAGATTCTTAGACCTATAATTATAAATCGCTCTCAGCTCTGAGATCGATCTAGAAATGCCGTTTTTCGTGATACATGAAATGAACGAAAATGAATAGTTTTGGGTTCGATCCAAACCAGGGGAAACGATTATATTTAAATTATCTCTATTTTCCCGCAAAGCACGAAGTGCGGCGTTGATTATTTTTATGTTTGATTTTTTTAGGTATAGCCTAAATATCTATCTATATCAACTCAATATTTTATATTTATATACAGGGTGTCCCAGGAATGAACGATAAGACGGAAACAGGTGATAGACCAAGTCGTGACAGTTATGAGAAAAATATAAAAAAAAATCTTTGTAATGTATTTTTCATATTATGTTGATTTTAAAAAATTACGGAAAAACCGACAACCTGTATATATATTTTATTTATATATTTATGAAAATAAATATTACAAATAATGTAAAAATATTTATCCCACTAATAGAAAGTATTATATTACGTGAAGGTCACCTGTATTGCTAATATATTGGATGCGGCGTCCAGAAAGCTAAATTTTGTAAAGTCATTTCCAAAATCTTTTCTTATTACTTATTTAATATTATAATATGGCTTACGTCTAAAGTTAATGGATATTGCCTCAATGTATAGATAGGCAGGTACAATATAATTTCTGATTTGCTTATATAGCCATAGATTAAAAGCCGGAACCCTAAAAAAAGCAACCTGCCATGTATGTCGTGAATTAAAAAAGTAAAAAGAGTTCTAGTATATTCTTAATCTTTTGTTATTTCTTAATAAAATTGTGCGAAAAGCCTAATAATTTAGCATTTAAAAAAAGTATTGTATTTTGCATTAATGGCAATAAACAGAGAGCATCTCAATGTAAATAATAATAAAAATAATACCTACACTACGTTCTCCACCTCCAAAGCGCTCTTTTGAAGCTTCAATGTGATATCATAATAGATTTATATGCTATATCTTTGAAATAGATACTATATAATATATCTATTATTAGAGAAACCTATTACTTATTATTACCTGTTAATTAGAGAAATAAAATTCTAATTATTAAAACATTAATTCAAATTCTTCAAAAGAGATAAAAACACTTAACAAAAATATAATACTCGTAAGTATCAACATCGCATGGAAATCGATACAGAATTGCAATACGTGTTTGGATACTGTTTACACCATTGCATCGACGGCCGGTGCACGGTGGGCTGTCGAAATTAGGGATATAGGTCGAGCGTTAAAGCTGAGTGCACGATGTTAAATTGCAAGGAAATTCGAGAATTTTTAAATTATCTATAGTCACGTGACCAAATATAAATTATTAGGTATAAATGGCGTAATATGTTAAAGAAAAATATTACTTTTTATCCCATAATAAAACAAACAAAACTACATATAAAAGAAATAGCATTTTTTCTTTTTAAGATATTAGCGTAATTATTTCATTAAATTCCTTATACATACATACATATACGACGAATTCAAAAAAGAAAAGAATTTAGTACCTTACATATTTTAAACATTCTAACATTATATCATGCCTAATACGCTGTGATTCGCTATTTTTAACAGTTCGAATGCAAATACCTCTAATACTAACATTACATCTAGATATTTACTTAGCCCTGCCAATTAGATCAAGGTTAGCATTTAGTTTCAACCTTCGCCTAATTTCAGTTAATTTTTGTAATGCGTAATCCTGAATTAGCTTATCGGGTCGCGTGTCGCTCGGTAGGTTTCCTCAATATTTGTAACACGTCAGACCCCCATAAAGGGTTCTTAATTGTGTGCTGGTGCCTCGATGTGTATCGGCTTAGTGCCACAAAGTGTTCGGCTGGGGGTTGCGTGGATTAACCGAGAGTGACCTTGGCGGACCGTCCAACCCCCACTGTCGTATTCAAATCTAAATAGTCGGTAAGGTTCTCCCGTCCTAAGCGCATTTCTCGCTATTTCAATACAGTCTTTATTCTTTTGAGTTAAGGTTCGTTTTGGTTTTTAATCTGCAGGTTTTTAGTCGTTTTTCAATGGACAATTCGATCTTTGTTTTGCTGGTGCGGATTCATCAGCTGTTATAGTTGGTTGGGCCTAGTACCTTATATGACGGCTCGAAACGACGACGTATCTGTAAAAGTGTATTAACATTATTATAATTAGTGTTATTGTCTACAATACACTATCTGTAGTGAAGTGTCAAACTGTGATAGTGATATCAATACAAACATTTTTAAAAAAAACATTTTTGCAATTTTTCCCCAAATATTTACAAAAGTTTGCTCTATTAAGTCGATTTTTCTATTATTAATTATTTTTTAAGTTTACAGTATCAGTAATTAACACAATATATCTTGATAAATAAGTACTTGAATGCAATAAGAAGTGCAATAATATTAGATACAACAGTGATTCACATTCATTGATAAATTTATTTTGTTCTAAATGGCTTCCTCTAAATTATTAATATTATAATAGCAATAACTTAATTTTAAGCTTTCAGAAACATACGAGACAGACAATATAACAAACTTACACAAACAAACATACAAGATATCAACATAGGTATTCCAAAACATCAATATGTCCTAAATTTTAACAATTTTAATTCTTGATTTAAATAAATTATTGAAAATTTATAAACATTTCCTTTGTATTTTATAGAATTTACACGGTGTTACGTGACCAAGTAAAACAATCGCGTGACGAATTTGATATTTGCCGTTGACAGCCCTAAGAGAGCGCCCTTACCGCGTTTATGTTTTGCAAAGAACAGCTTGTAATAAATAAACTGAGTACTAACAATTACTTACAAATGTATATTATATTCTAATTAATAATATACTACTGTCAAATAGTTATTCTTATAAAAAAATGGAATTAAAAATTATAATGTTTGCGTATAATACAGATTACGTGTTCAAGCTCAATAACATGAAATTTATAGACTTGTAAGTTTTTACAAAGAAAACTTAATATACGATTTCTTTGCTTACCACAAAAGCGAATGAAATCAATCAAAGTATTGTTCCTTCGCGTACAGTGGAATGATTCAAATTGACCATTACAAACGATTCATTTTGGTAAAATAACCCTAGAAACTGACCTCGGCAGTAGTAAAACTCCATTTAAATTATTTTACTATAAAAAGATTTACGGTACGGTTGGCAATCATCTAGGTAAAGTTATATTTGTGTATACGTATGTGTAAATTAAAAATTAAATTAGCTTCACGCTGTATCCCGCACATAGCAGGGTAGGCAGAACCTAGTGTTATGACACTCCATCCCCCACTTTCTCCCGAATTCTGGAGGCATTGCCTGTTGCGTGGCAGAACTCAACGCCGCACTTTGCCTCAACACTAGAGCGAAGAAATGGAAATATAAACAAATATTTCATTTGCTCGAGTCGGGAATCAAACCTACAACCGTTGCGTTACAGTCACACCCTTGTACCGCTCCGCCACGACATCCACAGTAAATATTACTATTATTATAATAATTCAAGTTTATTACAATGTATAAAATGTACATGGCCGAAGTTAATCTCTCAAGGCGAGCCCAAGGTATCCCCAGTAATTTCTCTTCAAATCATTTATCGTGAGTTTACACTCTATATGCAAATGTACGATGCACCGGGCGGCCGGACCCGCGTCACTACCGCATATGCATACACCGTGCCAACTTACGGTTCAAATAATAAATTATGGAAATCAATAATAAGCTTTTATAGCTGTGTTAACAGTTATTGTATTAATAAATAAGATTTTTTCTAAATAGTTATGTAATAGTTAAAATTCGTGCTAATTTCTTTTTAACAGTATAAAAAACAATTTAATCTATAATATAAAACTTAAATGTTATTATTATTA